>JACVVK020000213.1:970000-1100821 GCA_018292915.2 Batillaria attramentaria | reverse complement strand
TCTCTCTCTCTCTCTCTCTCTCTCTCTCTCTCTCTCTTCCCCCATTCCAAAAAAATGATAATAATAATAAATAAATAGATAAATAAATCTGTCCAACAAAACACTTTAAGACATAATCATGCACATGCAATTCTGAACAAAGATGACGTGATTACTACTGCTATTTGCAGTGTGGAAAAACAAAGTACAGGAGAAACAAAACAACAACAACAACAAAATTCATGCCTGCATGGTTTAAAATGTGGTTCAGTGGAAGTGTTGCACTTTGATTATATTATACTCGTGTTTGCTGCAGTTAAAATCGGCAAGAAACCGTACTTCTTGCCTGATTTTCTCAAACATGGCCAAAACCGAAAAAATGTGGGATATTTGAGCGCGGTAGGACATGTGTTAAGCCACTGAATGTCCTAGACTTTGTGAAACAGACATATAGACAAACAAACAGACAGACACAGCCTAGCAATCACATACGACGCTGGGGAGATTGACGATGGATGTTAGCACCTTAAAATCAGCTCCAAACCCGGACACGTCACTCATTACTTGGAACAAACAGACTATTTCGACTATTTAAGTTGTTATTTGCTGCTATTTAGTTATTAAAACTAATAATAATGATGATAAGAGCGCCTTTAACCTGGTGTCATTTCGTAAGTCCCATTAGCCATAAGATCAATAATCTTACCTGTTCAGGAAACCTCGAGATGGATGTGATCGGGTATCGCTGCACATTGTGTATCGCTGCTGAGGCGTGCGCTAAGAGACAAATTATTTTCCTTGTGTCATTTCCATCCGGGTTATATTATACTTTTTGTGTTCAATTCAATTCACGCTTATTTGTCTGTTTAAGAGAGACTCTAAAAACAGAAAATCTTCTCTGGACTCGCTTGATGATCTGTCACAGATAAGATAAAATACAGTCATTAAAGATCCTGGTATAAAACATAAAAATAATAAAATAGGGTTAAACGTCAAGGTCGAACAAACTTCAGGACAATTTAAAACAAGTAATCATACATACTGTTAAACTCTAAAACTGTTTAACAAGAAAAACATCTCTCTCTCTCTCTCTCTCTCTCTCTCTCCCCCCCCACCCCCATCCCAAATGCACAAGGTTACTACGTCGTATATGTTGCATGTAGTTTGTTACCTTTCAGTTCTATGTTCGTGTGATATGTAGTTCGTGTGTGTGTCAAGTGAGTTGATGTTATGTATGTAATTCAACTGATTCATGTACCCCTGTCAGGGTCAGGAATAAATCAACTTGACTTGACTTGACTAACGTAAACCGTTTAACACGGTGATGGCAGATGGGACAAACGACTTCTTGTACATGTTAGATGTACGTGTTGTTGTTTTGTTTCAGGCCTTGTCTTAATTCAGATGATCAGTATCGGAGCCGTCCGATCGTTTGGAGTGATTTTTGTAGGGATACAGGACAAGTACGGGGCGTCTGCTTCCATGGTTTCCCTCATTGCTGGAGTGCAAGGAGGAGTGTTCAGCCTATCTGGTAAGTTAGAGCTCTTACGCAGCGTGAAACGAAAAAGAAAAAGTTCGTCCCGTTTTCAAAGGAATGTCCTTATCGCGCGTCTTCTTGATCCAAAGTGAACAGTTGTCTGTAAATTCTTACAGCCTCTTCGGAAGAATCAAACGCCTAGTTAAAAATAAAAAAGACAACAATACTACTTGGACGTAGGTGAAGCTTCTGAATTGAATTTAAAGACAGAACTGGCGAAAACACTTCGCCAGTTGCGGGGGAACCGGGATAGCCGAATGGTACAGCGTTGGACTCTCAATGCTCGGGTTGTGAGTTCGAATCCCGAACGGGGCCAGATATTTGTGCAGGCCTTTTTCTCATTAAAGACGTTAAACTCCCAAACACCCACTTACCCTCGCCAGTTGCGCCTTTAGGATTTTTTTTTTTTAACTGACTGCATGTCGCCGATCTTTATCACGTTAACAGCTATCACGTTACGCATTAGTGATTCTGGAAACTTTTAATTTTGTTCAGCGTTTTTTCTTTCTTTCTTCTTTTTTCTTTCTTTTTTTTTTCTAAATTACTCCATTATGACTGTACACTTTTCTCGTTCAATGTTCTGGTATTTCCCATAACCCCAAACGCTTGACTGTGATCCTGACCTTTCCTCTCTACGATAATAATGCTGCTATTGTGATTGCAGCCTTGGTGACCTTGACCTTCCTGATTGACCTGGTGCCTGTCAGGACGCTGGTGATGTTAGGAGGGCTGATTGCGTCTACTGGCTTGGGCCTCTGTTTTCTCGCCAACTCCGTCCAGTTTCTCGTCATAACACAGGGAGTTGCTGTCGGTAAGGATGCCTGTTACAGATGGTCTGGTTAAAATAAGGGTAATAAATACTGTGATGTGACAGGGGGAGTCAGCTTAGTGGTTAAGGTATCCGACTTCGGATCCTGAGCTGCCTGGTTCAAATCCCTGGCGGGCAGGAATTTGGTTGGATTGTTCCTTTCCAGATCGAGTCAGAATCAGGGGATGGGGGATTCCGGGGGAAGGGGGGGGGGGGGCAATTTTTCTGGAAACGGGACAGTAAAGAAAATAAATAAGTAAACATAGGGAAAGTCATGTACATAATATTATACTCATCAGCATGGTGACTGTTTCTTTTCTTTGAGATGCAGAAATTCTTACCTATTCTATTTATGATGTACTGGGTGTCAAAGCCAAATTACTTTGCCCTAACTGGATAATAATACACCTTGTTGTTGTTGTTTACTCATTCTTATTCTTATTCTGAGTTCTCGTTGTTATACTAACAGCTGAAAAACATATATAACACTTGTCCCCACTTCCCTTTACAGTTTCATTGCTCGATTTGTTCACTTATATTTGTTTAGCTTATCAAACAGCGATTTCAATACACAGATTTAATCGTCCTTCACAGGTCTAGGTATTTCTATGATCTTCGGCCCCGGCTTCGTGTTGCTAGGCAACTACTTCGTCAAGAGGCGAGCTATGGCGGCGCCCATCGGCAACACCGGCGGAAGTATCGGAGGTCTTGTAATGCCCTTAGTAACTCGGCTCCTGTTGGAGGAGTACGGTCTGTCAGGAACTTACCTTCTGCTAGCAGGAATCTTTGCACAGGTTCTGGTCTTAGCATCTTTCTTTACCCCACCTACTGACTACAAGCCTAAAGATACTGTGGGTATTTGTACTGATGGCGCGGATGAGTCGCTGTTGAAGACTGAAGATTGGAATAACAGTGAAGGGTTGAGTCTGATCGAAGACGGTACGTTTCAAAATGAGGCTGATAATGATAAAGCCTGCGATTCTCCAAAAAGATTAAACAGTGAATGTTATGATCAAGATGCCAAGAAGACGACGCTTGGGTCACGTGACTCCGACAACGACGACGAATTCAACAGAAAGAACAAAAATGGCGCGGTTACAAATGCTTTGATTTCTTCAAAAACGCTCTCGGACCAAGTGCACGATTCAAGTAAACCCGCTTTAGATTCTAAAGCTGATTTTGTACAGACTGACGGGGGTACAAGCAAAACAGGCAACTCTGTAATTGAGTCTCAGAATGGTAACAATGTATTTGAAGACAGAGGACTTACACAGAAAAGTGAAGAAAGAAAAACAGTTCCTTACCGACCGCGGGCATTTTCTGAACCGCATTCGAGGCCGAGTTCAACCTCGACTGGTCGTCTTAAAACGCGGCTCTCACTGACTACAGGACAGCGCAAAGCTATTGAAATGCGCGGAGATGTAAACTACAACAGAAACCAGCAAAGTGTGCCAGAGCTTTCAGACACCAACCACGAGCACCGGCTCAGCCTCGCTAAACTGAAGAGTGTCTCTTTGTGTGCTTTGAACTGTGACACTATGCACATCGCGTCGACTGAGCCAGCTCCACGAGATGCAGAAGATGACAGCAAGGACAAAGCGAAAACAGAATCACCGTCAAGGAGTTGTGCTGGAAGAAGATGCTGTCCGCAAGCTTTTGACACTTCCCTCTTCAAAAGCCCTATGTTCTGGCTGATATTGTTGTTCAGTTTCTTCGGTATGGTGGGAAATGGGATCCCGTTAGCTCTGCTGCCTCCGTTTGCTGTGGAGAAGGGTCTCACGGTGGCTGATGGTGCTCTGCTGGTCATGACCTCAGCGGCCCTTGACATCCTCAGTCGCCTGGTGCCAGGATTCGTCGCCCAGATGAAGTGGATGAAACCCCAGAGAATGGTGTGTGAGCGACACTCTAGACAAGTGTCTTCCAATGTCTATTGCTGGTTGGATGGTTGGTTGTTTGGTTGGTTTGTGGATTGGTTAGTTGGCTGGTTGGACCGCACTACCTGCCGGACTGAGAGGCTTGATGGACAAATATCGTTTCAAGTCTAACTTGAAAACGTATCTGTTCCGGCTGGCTTTCCACTAGGTCCGTTTACTTCCTCTTAATTCAGCAGCTCTGTGTGTGTGTGTGGGGGGGGGGGGGGGGGGGGGGGGGGGTTGGGGGGGGGTATATTTGTTGGTATGAGTGCCGGAGTACGCGCATTGAGTCACTTTGTGAGAATTTGCGCTATATAAGTACGGCTCGTATGTTGATGATGATGATGATGATGACGACGACGGGGATGAGGATGAGGATGTCTAAACATCGTTAATTTTTACTCATGCACACATCCTTTTTCTCGTTCGTCTTCACAGCTCAGCATCGCATTCCTCATCGAAGGCGTCGTGTTCCAGTTCACCTCGCTCTTCAACAGTCTTCCCCTCATGGTTCTGCTGGCTGTGGTGCATGGCTTGTGTGCTGGCGTCTTTGTCTCCATGTTGCAGCTCATCATCATAGACTTCGTGGGTCTCCAGCGCTTCCCACAGACCTTTGGCTTCACGCAGCTCTTCCTAGGGTTGTCTGGAGCCACCTTCTTTCCGTTGCTCGGTAAGGGCTACGTCAGATTTGGCGAATTTACACGCTAAAAGCTAAGTCAGACGGCGGCGATTTTGCCCGCTTAAGCCCCTTTTCCATGACCGACGTACGTCGACAGACATCAGCCGATTGTCGGGCAACTAAAATCTGCCATGGAAACGCGCGCTCGCCGACTCCCTTTCCATGGCCGATTCGCACAGCAGACGCGCGGCAGACAGACACTGCTAGCCGCCATCTTCAAAGTTTCCGGTTTCCGGATCAAGGCCGCATTCCTATGCTAGCGGCCAATCAGATCGCTGGATTTCCGCCGACAAGGTCACCGACTCGCCCAGAGTAGAGCGCCGCTCTACTCTCACCGACGCGTCGGCCGATGTCTGCCAACTCCTTTTCCATGGACGATTTTCAGCTGGGACGCGAAGTTGGCCGATTGTCGGGCGACGTACGTCGGTCATGGAAAAGGGGCTTTACCAGCGGGAAAATGTACTCCCGGCCAATTAAATCGGCTCGCCAGGCGCTCTGACGCGCCCCGCCGTCGGCTAGTCAGTGAAAAGAACACGGTCCTATTGTTTACTCGCCAAGCCAGTTAATCGCCGCTGACCGCGCGCGTTTCGCTCTTTGTGTATTGTCCAGCGCCAGGCCAGTAGCGCAGTCCGCTCACTGCACGCTCGTAACGCGTAAACAGAAAAGCCGTTCGGCCAGCGTGTGAAGGCTTCGCAAGCTGCCACCTACCGTGGCACTGCAACCGTTAGAAATCCCGAACGAAGTCGCTGTACGTTGTCTGTGTCACCCGACAGGTCCGCAAAGACTGAAATTACAGGTGTGGGAAATCTGAGACAACGAAACGGGACTGTACTGTTAACTGATGGCGGCTGGTACAAATTTTCTCCGCAAGATCGCAGATCAGCGCTTGAAGTACTCATCTACCCGCCCGTAAACATTTTTTTCAACAGTAAGATGTTTCTTTTTAGGTTCTTCTTCGTTTTAGTTTTGCTTTGTTGCTCCCTGCTGCACGAACTTGAACGCGCCACGGACAGAAGATTTCCAACAGTGTTTCACAAAAATGTGCTACAAACTCTAGTCTATCGTGTAGTATACGAACTAAGGAGACCCTAGTCTATGCTAGTCTTACATGGATAAAAGATAGTTTGAAATAATTCTTCCTCTTTCTTTGTTTTTTGTTTTCTAAAAGATAGTTTGAAATAAATCGTCCTCTTTCTTTCTTTCTGTGTTTTCTAAAAGATAGTTTGAAATGATTCTTCCTCCTGCTTTCTTCGTTTGTTTTCTAAAAGAGAGTTTCAAATAATTCTTCCTCTTTCTTTCTTTCTTTGTTTTCTCAAAGTTAGTTTGAAATAATTCTTCCTCTTTCTTGCTTTCTTTGTTTTCTAAGAGATAGTTTGAAATAATTTTCTCTTTGTTTGTTTTCTAAAAGATATAGTTTGAAATAATTCTTCCTCTTTCTTTCTTTGTTTTCTACTCGCAACAGCTGTCATCATCTATTTACACTGTCGTTGCAGGTTATCTACGTGATGTAAGCGGTACATACGCAGTACCATTCCACGTGATCGGAGCCTGCGTGTTTATCTCCCTTGTGACCTTGCTTCTTGAACCTGTTGCACGCCGTCTGGAGGACAAAATGACCGCTCCCACCACAAAAGTTGAAATTCTACCACGATAACTGGCTAAAGTGGCCAGCCGATTCCACACATCGCGTTATGAATATGTTCTTTGTTTTATGAATATGCACAGCAGACGCTCCGATTTTAGTGATTTTTTTTTTTCAGCAAATAAATGCTGGCGTAAGTCAATAAAGAACTGGGGATTATACTATAGTCTGAGAGCACACACACACACACACACACACACACACACACACACACACACACACACACACACACACAAGTTTTAAACAGTATGTCATGCTGATGAACTTTTTGATGAAGGCAACACGCTTCCCCCAAATAGCAGCAACGCTTTCTGTTGTTGTTGTTTCATGCACGTGCTTGATAATTTACTTAATGCTCTCCGTTTCCTCCTCTGCTTCTTGTTCTTCTGTTGTTCTGTGGTTCCAAGTGCAACATGGAAGCATGCTTGAGACAGCGTTGCCTGGCGATTCTAAAACAAAAGTCAAAAGGACCAAATGGCAGGATTATGAACATTATGAGTATCGTAAAGTCGACATCATACTTTTCACTGACACTATACTATCGTTCAACACAGGAACAGAATTTTGTATTCTTGTCACTGTGCAGTCTGTGCACGAAAAAAAAAATCCAACGTATCGTTAGGGCAGAGGGGAACAGGAGAACACATTTAAAAAAGAGAAGTCCTAGGTACCATGGGCATCCACAGAACTTGACACAGGCCTCCCTGCCGATTGTGTCCGCACACAGCGCCTCTTTAGAAGTATGCAGTGTCCCCACTAGTCCCTCGCAGGTTAGTCCCGGCTGTAGGTGGTTCTCACATCCTGGGGAAATACAATTACAATACGTTCTAACAGTTGCCAGCTGTCATCTCTTGAACAACAAGGCGGTCACCAGTCGCAATCGGTTCAAAACTGCATGCAAACCAGCATAATTATCTTACGCTCATGTCAAAAAGGTATGCTCCCAGCTACACATAGAGAGTTCGCAAACCTGATGATGCCAGTGACCTTTGACCGTTGTTGTCCTTTATGGTTTCGTTTGAGGAATTTCTGAAATTTTTTTTTGGTATTTCACTGGTTCATTCAACAACCTTGTCCTTACTTAGGTGTCTAATCGGATAATATTTGTTTGGTCGATTTGCATGAATTAGAGATACATGAGAAGCTAAAAGAGGCTTGATACCAACAGGTGATGTCAATTTGTGACCCGTTCTCACGAAAGGGACCATAAGTCGAAAATTATCAACTTTGAGATATGTATATTACTGCAATCTACTGGTTATCCAGTTGCTGTACTACTAAAAGTGACAGAGATATCAGCAGTTGAAGTTGGCTACTCACAAGGCGGCCATACTGACCCCCGGCACTCCTTTTGCCTGTAGCGGCGTTCGGCCTAGCGCAACTTACAGTCCCTTTCGCGAGAAGGGGTCACATTTGTCAATGCTGGTATGAAAATTTAGTTCTTGAACACACCACAGAAGCCACAGAAGCGTGGACAGAGAACTTGGGCGTAGTCGGCAGAACAGACATCGGGCAGCTGGTCACACGAAACACCCACTGCTGTCTGGTCCACACAGGCTCCTCCAGCAGTGGTACTAGGTGTGGTAGTGGTACTAGGTGTGGTAGTGGTACTAGGTGTGGTAGTGGTCCTAGGTGTGGTAGTGGCTGGAGGCGGCGTGGTAGTGGTTGTAGGCGTGGTAGTGGTTGTAGGCGGCGTGTGTGTGTAGTGGTCGTAGGCATGGTAGTAGTGTCGTAGGCTGGTAGTAGTGGTCGTAGGCCTGGTAGTGGTCGGGCCTGGTAGTGGTGGTCATGGGTGTGGTAGTAGTGGTCGTCGTAGGCGTGGGTATGGTGTAGTGGTCGTAGGCGTGGTAGTGGTCGATGCTGGACCCGTGGGATCGTTCACAATAACAATCAAGAAGAAGAGATTATCTGATGGCTCAGCAAGTTACACAGTACGCCACATGTTTCTTGTGTAACATTGTAGACATACCTTTGCATTTTTCATTTTTGCCCCCCCCCCCCCCCCCTTTTTTTTTTCATTTATTTATTTTTCATTTATTTTATTTTTCATTTATTTATTTATTTATTTATTTTATTTTATTTATTTATTTATTTATTTATTTTTTTTTTTTTTTTTTTTTTGGGGGGGGGGGGGCAGATTCTGTGGTGTCTGAATACAAATTATACGTTTCGACGTGCTGGTTTTATGACCCAAAAGGGGGGAAAAACACTTACACCCATGCATTTACCTGTACACGGAGTGAACCCTGTAGCCGAGTGTGTTCCTGCAGGACATGGTGTTTCGCTGCCTGTCGCACACAACAGACAGTGTAAGGTTTACAACATTCGAACTGATAACAAAGTTTCAAGATTTTCTATATCTTTTAAAAAAAACCTTTTAGGTTGTTGTTGTTGTTGGTGGTGGTGGTGGTGGTGGTATGTGTGTGTGTGTGTGTGTGTGTGTTAGGTTTTAAGTGTTTTGTTTTTCCTTTTATTTTCATTTTGGAGGACGACAGTATTCTCTAAAGTCTCAGAAATCCAAAAATGTAATCCAAGTCAGCAAAATAAAAGTTTCCTTTGTCGACAAAGTTTTCACATTGTGTTGCCTTAAGTATCTTTAGGCATCATGGCATAAAATGTAAATGTAAGCTAAACGATATTTGCCGTGTTGACCAAACAGAACATGAGAAGAAAAAGAAGAAGGAGAAAAAGAAACTACTTCATTTGGCCGGCAATACGCTGCGCTAAAATTATACTACAAAACGCTAACTGAACATGGACGTGAGAAACAGTTTGGCGTTGTATGTAGGTTCCATGACAAATGATAATATGTATATTCACTAAAAGGTTTAGTTCATTCCCAGTACCAAAGAGCGGGAAGGGGTGAGTGGTGGTCTAATAGGTAGAGCGTCGGACTATTGAACTGCCGTCACCGCTGTCACGGCGAAGCGTGGGTTTGAGCCCAGGTCGAGCTTGTGATAATTATGTGATACCTGTTTTTCATGGCTACCGGGCTGCTCGTCGGGGGTTTCTCTCCGGGTTATCCGGCTTTCCTTCCCCAGCAATTTTTTTTTTAATTAAAGGATAGGTAGGATGGGTGTAGTCATGATGTCCCTCTCCTGTAATCGAGGGTCAGGGATCCACCCATAAAAAAAAAAAAAACAAATCGGTACATTAATATCTCTGTGGTAGCTGAACCAATGTTCGTATAATGATCGGACACAACTGACGATGAGTAACGCTCCAAGAAAATATACACTTTGCCCCTACAAGCTACAGTGCTTGCGTGTCTCAGTGGAAAATGTCCACCGCTTAACATTGTCTGCAAGGTGAGGTTCGCTGTGCGCCGTAGGGATCCCATTCTAACCCGTCAACTTCAGCTAGTAAACATCATCGTACAGCTTAGGTACACTGTAATTTTTCTTACATTAGCCTGACGTTTTCCTGTGCTTAGCCACCACGCAAAAGATTTAGCCCACCAAAAGTTTGTTCGCTTGGATCCCTAACCCAGGATGTGACTTCCCCTATCACTCATGGGTTACCCGAATTAGGTTAGGTGGCGCTGCACCGCGGAGACGCCAGGGGAAGCAGCCCGCATTTCCTGAAAGGGACAGTAATGTAGTAAGAAAAAAAAAAGGTTACCTGCACAGTAAGCCACTGGACATGAAGGGGTGCCTCTGAGGTAGTACACGTAAAATGAACCGCAGTTCTTCACTCCCACGTCTAGCTGCGCATCACAGCAAACTCGCTCCGGGTGTGGTCCGTACCCGCCGAAGTTCGCACACACCGTCCGGTCCACTACTCCGTCCGCAACATCCGGGTGAGTGCCGTTCATCCACATTGGAGCATGGGTGACACACTTGACATTGAACGTAAATGAATATAATTATTTTACTGATATTACGGCGGGAGCTACAGAAGTGTGTGTTGTTTTAGGTCAATTGGTGTTTGATAAAAAGAAAATCTCATTATTGTCGTTGTCGTTTCTTTTATTGTTGTTGCTGTTATTATTCTTTCTTTCATTTGCCGTGCTGTGACAGCAAAATAATTGTGTATGTGCATACTCGCTAAATTTTACTAACACAATAACAAGCCTGGAAATGGAATTAGTATTCAATAGGCGTTTTTAATTCGCCAATCTATGGTCGACAAAAATGGTTTCGCACCATATCGGTTATCAAATATCATAATCTCTGAGAGAGAGAGAGAGAGAGAGAGAGAGAGCTCACGTGGAATCTGGCAACACAGTGGTCGGCATCGTGCCGCCTGCATTACTTGTAAATCGGTACCAGCCATTTTGCAGGTGTGAGTCACAAAGAGAATGAGTGTCCGACCTCGGCAACACATAGCTTTCGCTGCGGTGGGGTTCGTTCAGCTCCACATAGTTGCCCGACAAACAGGGGTCAAACAAACCTATGTAATTCGGAAAACAACTGACTGAGAATAAATGGAGCTTACATGATTAGTTTCCCGTGGTTTACGGTGAAAGACTAACTCCGGGATGGTTCGATTGTTTTGCGTAGCTACCGAGCCTCTACTAGTTCCATACATTTCTTCGACATTTTATTTTTCTGGTAAGGTGACTGGTGACTTTTGTATCCCCTCAAATTCTGCGCACTGACTTGTGATGAAATTATGCCTTGGGCAGTTGAAATTGCTTGATGTAAAGCAGAATATCATTCAAAGCATGTGCTCATGTACTGACATTCAAAAGTGCGACTCGCAAATACTTCGCAGAGAATTTTCTGTGCGATCATTTTTTACGTGATCCAGGGAAAATAAGATTTCACCCTCAAAAGTCAGTAAAATAACTGTGTGACGTATGAGTTCCAAATGTTTGAAATGACGCACTTTCTGATTGATGACGTAACTGGAGTGTGTTTTGTGAACTCGTAAACCACTGAGTAGGTTATGGAAAGTCATAACTCACACTTTCGCTCTCTGTTTTATACTATTTCGGGCGTAAAAGCACTACTAGTTAACTCACTGAAAGTTTGTACTGGCCCAGTGGTGTAAAAATAGGAAGCTTGCCGTCTCATGAATCGGACCTGGGCAGCCAAGCGTTGTGAACGGGAGGGATTCCACATTAGGTAGGGGTGTGTGTGTGTGTGTGTGTGTGTGTGTGTGTGTGTGTGTGTGTGGTGTGTGTGTGTGTGTGTGTGTGTGTGGTAGAGCGCTCTGAGCCAGCGTCTGCTGGGATACTGCGCTATATAAAAGCAGTTTAGTAGTAGTAGTAGTAGCAGTAAAACCAATAATGCTGCGATTGTCAGCACAATCACGGTTCATACGAAATTTTCAAAAGTGTGCATTGGGTCGTTATAACTATGGCCACCATGCAGATGCATCACATGCCGATTATGACAAGGAAAATAGTATACCATGACGTCACGAGTGTAAGACTGTTGACATTTCATCGCAGCTTATACCCAGTGAGTAAAGTCATGAAAAATGTTCTATTACCTGTCGACGTCCGCACCAACAGAAGGAAGAAGAGAGGCCACATTTTGAGACTTGTAGGCCCGACGTCCTGCACGATTTGTGTTGCATTCGGGACCATCGAAAGATAACGTTGAAAGAAAATAGGGGCGGAAGGGGGAGGGAGGGGAGGGGAGGGAGGGGCCGCTTATATCTGAGGTTATCTTTCGCAAGTTCTGTCAAGGACACATCCTCCTCCAGAGGAACATACCTCAAGTACTGCAAGGCCCGTACGTAGAACTCGAGGTCAATTTAACCCACGGCTACAGGCCTAACCCAGACTAGGACAAAAGAAACCACAAAAACAAACTTAAATAAAAAAGGAAGCGAAGAAAGAAAGACAAAAATCCTTCTATAACGGCATAGGCACCTTGCTGAAATGGACCCGCTTCCAAAAAACAACAGAAAATTTAACCCTAAAGATAGTTTTAGGTCGAGGTTAGACTAGAGTCTAGAGAGATGCTAAGCTCCCTGACCCCGACTTTTACATGCGGGCCCTGGTGTACACCAACAAGGTGACCGTGGAAATGACTGTTTCTGTAGGCACATTTGAAAATACAGTACGCGCACCTTCGTCGCAGCTGAAGAACTCAGAGCCTCTTTGATTTTCAAAACCCTGAGGGGGTTCCCATCTTTGTGATTTCAGGAAACGGGCACTGCTAGTCTGATTCTTCCCTTGCCTACAGTGCTTAGGACTATGACAAATTGTACATGCATTTCCGCTCTCTCTCTCTCTCTCTCTCTCTCTCTCTCTCTCTCTCTCTCTCACACACACACACACACACACACACACACACACACACACACACACACGCACACGCGGACAAATCGTTGCAATGGGGAAAAAGTGTATTCTCTTTATATTCTTCTGTTCATTGTTCTTTTGGTGGTCGACACACGCTTCAGACAGCTTTGAACGACGTCTCTGAAACAAGAGTTAAAATAACAAAATCAAACGATTTTGAATTATCTTATTTCGCTCCTATACAATCATGGAATCATGTGTCTCTGTACTGAAACTATATTGACAAGGGCTACATTGACAAAGGCTACACTGACAAGGGCTACTCCGACAAGGGCTACTTCGACAAGGGCTACTCCGACAAGGGCTACATTGACAAATGCTACATTGACTAGGTCTACACTGACAAAGGCTATATCGACACAGGCTACTCCGACAAGGGCTACACTGACAAGGGCTACATTGACAGGCTACTCCGACAAGGGCTACACTGACAAGGGCGACACTGACAAGGTCTACTTTGACAAGGGCTACATTGACAAAGGCTACACTGACGAGGGCTACTCCGACAAAGGCTACTCCGACAAAGGCTACATTGACAAAGGCTACACTGACAAGGGCTACACTGACAAGGGCTACATTGACAAAGACTGTATTGACACAGGCTACTCCGGCAAGGGCTACACTAACAAGGGCTACACTAACAAGGGCTACACTGACAAGGGCTACACTAACAAGGGCTACACTAACAAGGGCTACATCGACACAGGCTACAAGGGCTACACTCACAAGGGCTACATTCACAAAGGCTACAAGGGCTACACTGACAAGGGCTACGTTGACAAGGGCGCTTTTAGTGGGAGAAAAATGCCAGCGAGAATGAGCGGGTGGTTGGGTAACAGGTAGAGAGATGGTGAACAGAAACAACAAGAGACCATGGACATCCACAGAACTTGGCACAGGCCTCCTTGCCGATACTGTCAGCACACAGCGCCTCTTTAGAAGTATGCAGTGTCCCCACCAGTCCCTCGCAGGTCAGTCCCGGCTGTAGGTGTTCTCACATCCTGGCGAATACAGTTACAAGACAATCAATCAATCAATCAATCAATCAATCAATCAATCAATCAATCAACCAATCTTCATTATCCCAGAGGGAAATTGAGTGTGGTGGACAAACAAAACAATAACACACATCAAAATACATATAAGATACTACATAACAAACATTACAATAAATATGGAGATTTCTGTGAATTAAAGATCACATAAAACAGTCTTGGTATTAAGGTAGATATAATCTAAAGTAGCTATTTCAGATTATCACACATTAATCACATTTAAAAATTCTGTTTTAATCTGATCGTGCTTTTAAGTGCCAGTGTGAAGTGTAGGAAGAAGGTAGATAAAGATTCCGAAAATGTTTGATATCAAACATCTATGGGCGTGATTTTGCTTTACATACTATTTATTAGACTTAAGTTTGGATTCACTCTAAAGCTCATCCGTTTGCCATTTCTTCTGTTTGTGTGCAAAGTGAGATATGAATAATTATGCTGATTATGACGTCATTTTTCTAGTCTAACGTTCTGACGTATTGCAAAAATCTTTGAGTTTGGCATTGCCTTCGCCAGGTATTCATGGTTAGGTTTTACAACTGCAAAATAAGGTTCTGTTCATGGGTGGAAGAAGAATTTGTTCCACTTTTTTTTTCTTCAAATGTTAGCGGAAGGGTATTTTAACTCTTAAAAGCCCATACAAAAAACCGCAGTTTACTTGAAATCTTCACATAGCTAGGAGCCACTTCAAGCCACTATTACACAATCTGCAGAAGTCTCGGGCCTAGCAGGAGGTACCCGCGCCTTGCGTAATAGTGGCTTGAATTGGCTCCTACTGGTGTGCAGTGGCATGTTCTTTTTTATCAAGTCTTATCATAGAGTGGGCAACGGATCGTAGCGCTTGGTCTCTTAAAGGCCTTGTCAAACGTAGAGTGCCTGCGAGACACCCGCTTGTGTATTGCGAGAGGTTTGCGGTCACACGTTGCAACACACTTTGGCTACCAGCTGCACCGCCGGCCCGGCGCTCCAATCCACAAAGCATGGTCAGCGGCGACTTGCTGGTGTGGCGAGGAAAAATAGGACCGTGCTCTGTTCCCTGGCGTCGCACGTACCTGAGTCAGCGACGAGTGACCGCTAGGAGCGGATTTAACTGGCGCTGAGGGCATATCGCCGCTCGCAGGCCCTGCAGAATCGCAGCGTGTGTGGGGACCCCCTTTACTGCACATTAAAAAAAAAGTCTTCTGCCGAGTACTGGTAAGACAAAATACAACGTAGATCTGGAACGTACCGCAGAAGCCACAGTAGCGTGGACAGAGAACTTGGGCGTAGTCGGCAGTACAGACATCGGGCAGCTGGTCACACGAAACTCCCACTGCTGTCTGGTCTACACACGCTCCTCCAGTAGTGGTACTAGGCGTGGTAATGGTGGTTGGCGTGGTAGTGGTGGTTGGCGTGGTAGTGGTGGTTGGCGTGGTAGTTGGTGTGGTAGTGGTCGTTGGTGTGGTAGTGGTCGTTGGCGTGGTAGTGGTCGTTGGCTTGGTGGTGGTGGTGGTGGTAGTCGTCGTCGTCGCTGCAAGAGGTACATGAATATGTCGGGGTGGGGGTGTCTGGGGGTTTAACGTCCTTTTCCACCATATACGGGTGATTTCAAAGACGGGGCAACGATGAAAAAGTCAGCATGCATATTTCACCCCAGCCGGGATACGAACTCACGACCCGAGCATTAGAAGTCCAACGCTCAACCATTCGGCCACCCCGACTCCCCACATGAATGTGTCATCTGTGCAGATTTATCATAAGAATAATAATGATACAAATTTTGTGCAAAAGCAATTTCCTATTAGGGATGAATGAAGTATTTTCAATTCAAATTCAATTTAGTTCAATTCAAAAAGAGTTCAGAACGACCTGTGAGCATATAGTTATCGGAAGACTGTGTTCACACAGTTTTTGTGGCGTTTTGTTGATACTGAAGACCTTTAACCTTGTAGGCTTACTTACTGCAGAGACCACACAGATCCGGGCAAAATAACTCTGCAAATCTGCTGCTACAGACGCCGGGCAGCTGTGTACAGTGTACCAATGGGCCAACTTTGTCTGCACAAGTCCCCGGGGGTGGGGCAGAGTAAGGCGGGTTGGTCATACCAGCACCCGCCGGAGGTTCTACACGAAACAGACATACATCATCATTATCATCGTCGTCGTCGTCATGGTCATCGTCATCATCCTCATTATTTTCTGAAGTTGTGTTAATGCAAAATATCAACATGGACTATTAAATATGTATGAGGTATGAGGTATGTACTGTTCGGCGGATGGCATGGGTGACAATGCCTCATACTTGACAGCAGATTAATTCCGACGTCATGAAATCCGTTTCCACAAACATCTAACGCTGCTATTTCGCTTTGGTGACGGAGGCTTGTTTCGTTTCGTTTCGTTCCGTTTCGTTTCGTTTCGTTTCGTTTCGTTTCGTTTCGTTTCGTTTCGTTCCGTTTCGTTTCGTTTTGTTCGTTTGTTTTTGTTGTTCTTGTTGTTGTGTCACTGTACTACTAAGATGAACATTGCATTGTTATGATAAAATTGCCAAGTTTCATAGCTAGTTAGAAGTAGACGGAAAGACTCGTACCACAATCCGTACAGGTATTTTCGCAAATGAGCTTGCCATACGTGTCCGTGCAGACTCCGGGGATTAAAGCACATGAGATGTCTCCGAGAAGTTGGTCGGTACATCCAAAATGTGACGGTTTCGGCGTCGTCTCCACAGCTAAAACACAAGACAACAAACAAACACACAAACAAAAAATAACAAGGTACAGGACTGGTAAGCTGGGGCCTCAGGGATGCATAAAAAGACACTAGCCTCGTCTGAGACTTTTCCTTAGCTCTAGTCTCAGATGTACAACGTCATTAGCTTGCATTGCCGTTTAGTCCCTCAAATAGTCGCAGACTTGCCTTAGTCTTCGCTTATGTATCTCGTACCCAGTGACTGACTCCAACTTATAAGAGATGACCTTAGAGGGCCACTTCTTACTAAAGATACATACTTTCAAAACTATTTATATCGATTGCTGCCATCGTCAGATGAGGCAGCGCCAGATCTTAAACGCATCCCGAGAAGAAGAAAATTACCCAGGTCGTACGCAAGTATGCAGTTTGTATATTTTAGTAACAAGTGGTTCTTCTGTAGGTCATCTTTCATATACTGGCGGTTTTAATTTTCTCTATTTGAAACCCGTCCAAAAGTATCGGAAAGTGTGTGACTTGTGACCAAGAAATAATAATAATAATAATAATTTGTCTGGCGCCCAACCTCCTACTCTAGTTCTGGGTGCCTTACAATAGCGGGTGGGTGGGTGGGTGGGTGGGTGGGTGGGAGTTTAACGTCCTTTCCCACCACATAAGGGTGATATCAAAGACGGGACAACGAGAAAAAGGCCAGCCCCAGCCGGGAGTCGAACACACGACCCGAGCATTGAAAGTCCCTACCTTTCGGCCACCCTGGCTCCCGCCCTTACAATAGCAAAACCGTTACATACACACACATCATGAAACAGCGTTCTTTCCAAGGTTGCTATGACCGCTAAGTTGTAGCCCCTTAGCACTAAGTTGGGGGGGGGGGGGGAGAGCAACTTGCATTTCCCTCACCACGACTAAAGAAACAGAAGAAGTAATTATCGTCAACAACAGCACTTACGACAGAGGTCACACTGCAGTGGGCAAAAGAGACTCGCAAACTGACTGTCACAAACGCCAGGCAGTTGTGCACAGCTTAGTGCAGGCCCCACCCGGTTGTAACAAGTCCCTGAAGGCTGCTTCGTCGTATGAGGGTGGGTTGTCGGGCCATCTGCCATGTGAAGAAAAAAATCGCTTCTGGTGCAATCACAAAAAAACAATTACAGCTGGCCTAGGTTGGTATCTGTCAAAGAACAAATATGGTCTTGACTACATGCTAATAATAATAATAATGATAAGTTCATTAATTTAGGTGCTTTATCCCAAATATTTGGCTCAAAGCGCCGCGAGCTAAACCTAACACGCACGCTCACGTGAATCACATGCATTCTCTCACACACTGGACATGAACACATTACACTCACGTGGTGCGAAGGGCCAGCTCAGCAATTTAAGTTTCGGGATTTTAGGATTGCATTTATTTTTTTAACTTTGTGGGCTGAACGTTTCCAAAGCAGAGTGGGAGGAAGCCGGAGTACCCGGAGAGAACCCCCGACGGTCGGCCCGAATGAACCTGCTACCCAATATACCGTTAAAAATAAAATAAAATTTAAATATAATTATGCGCAAAAAGTATAACCAACAAACAACAACCTACTCTACAGAAAAGTCGGGAAGGACAGACGCAAACAGACAGAGGGACAAGCGGAGAGGGTGGATGGATGGGTGTTTGCGAGTTACACGCCCTTTTCCACCACGCATGGGTGATATCTAAGACGGGGCAACGAGGAAAAGGCCAGCACAAATAGGACAAGCGGAGAGACAAACAGACAGGCGAGCAGGCAGACAGGCACACAGACAGACAGACAGAAGGACATGTAGATTCAAAGAGATTCATACGACAGTTCGTGCAGGTTTTCTCGCAGATGATGTGACCAAACGTGTCCGAGCAGACACCTGGAATCTGAGCGCACTCCACATCGCCAAGCATATGGTCCATACATCCATATGGCGATGGTTTGAATGTGGTTTGAGGTACTAGAACAAAATTTTTAAAAAGTACCGGTTTTAAAATGTTTCTGTAAAAATGTTTGAAGTGGCAAGATCATTCAAGTATTAATTTCCACTACAATTTGATTTCTAAATCAGTTCTTATTCATATTCGTAATTTCAATGTGCGCAATGTGCGCAGGGTTCTGTCCCGTTTACAGATCACTGTCATTTGTTTCTCTGTTAATGAGAGTAACCTACTCACCCCCCCCCCCCTCCACTTCTGAGAGGGGAGCCGGGGTGGCCGAATGGTAGAGCGTTAGCCTTCTAATGTTCGGGTCGTGAGTTCGTATCCCGGCTGGGGCCAAATATTTGTGCTGGCTTTTTCATCGTTGCCCCGTCTTTGACATCAACCGTATGTGATGGAAAAGGACGTTAAACCCCCAAACACCCACCCACCCATCCACTTCTGAGTGTCTCGAACTTGATCTCGGAATCACTGGCCTCGGTCGTTAGGTTGGTTGGTTGGTTGGTTATAGGATAGGTATTGGGCGGAGCTGCACCCCGGCGACGTGCTTCCCCGACTTTCCCGAATAGGATAGTAAAAAAACAAAAGTTATTTAGGGCGTAACGCCGTGCAAGCCCTCGGTCGTTAGGGTACCATTTCATTCAGGTGAACTTTCTGTAAAGCTGCATGCCTGTTGTATATTAATCATTTATGAAGAAAAAAATTATATAAAATTATACTTACTACAGATTCCGCACTGGCGGGGACAAAATACTGCAGCAAACTGACTATCGCAGACACCTGGCAGCTGTGCACAGCTGAGTGTTCCTCCCACGTTGTCAACGCAAACCCCGTTCGGGAAGTGGTTCGGGGTACTTGTCGTATGAACGCTTGAAACAGTTGGAGATCCTGCAAAGTCAGGACAGGAAATAGGTAACCGTTCAAGTTAGTTTCATCCCAGACTATACTAAATCCTTATTTGAGACGGTAGGGAGTTCCAAATAATATA
Organism: Batillaria attramentaria; assembly: GCA_018292915.2. Classification (NCBI taxonomy): domain Eukaryota; kingdom Metazoa; phylum Mollusca; class Gastropoda; family Batillariidae; genus Batillaria; species Batillaria attramentaria. The sequence continues at coordinate 1,081,331 of JACVVK020000213.1, read as the reverse complement.
ACAGGTCCATTGTTGTATAAGCAACAAGTCCCATCCTGCCCTTTTTTTTTTTTCACCAATTGAAAAAGAGCCAAAGTTTTCTTGTTTTTACACCTTAAAAGCCGATTGAGGTATTTGGCCTGTTTCAGCGAGATATGTTAGAACGATATAACAATAAATAAATCACATTTATATACAGCGTGATTCTTGAAAATACATCAACTCAATGCGCTTTCACACATCACTCACACGCACATAGAACACATCCTAAAACAGCAGGTGCCACAGTTAAAGTTACATGAATCAATAGAAGTTAAATTGAAACAGGTAGGTTAAAAGCTCTGATCTGAATTATGACAGACCGGCCCCCGTAGTGTAGTGGTTAGCACTTCGGATCATGGACCGGGGGACCCGGGTTCGAATCCCAGCCGAGGCAAGCGGGATTTTTCCTACCTAGGTCGGCTCCTACCCAGAGCGGGTGTGCTATGGGCCCGATGGGGAGGCTGTTGCCACACAGCCGAGTTTCACCCATTTCACGGGTGCGACTTTGGGGGTGCTTCCCTCAGTATGACACGTCTTATGATGTGGATGATTGCACGGCCGGCACCGCAGGTGCCGTAGTTCCTGGGCCTGGTTAATGCCGGGATATTTATGACGTGGTATGCGGCCCTGTCCCGCAGTCCCAAACCACATGGACCTCCATAGCTTACTATCATCCTCATCTCCATCATCATGCATAATAAAAATTGTCCCAGCTCCGTGGGTTCCACCCATGACCTGGGAGGAACACCACTGGAGCTGGAAAAGAGTTGGGGCAGCACAAAAAAAAAAAAAAAAATTATGACAAAGTAGGTTGCTGTCTGGCGCTAGCAGGAAGCGAGTTCCAGACTATTGGGGTGGTAAATATAAAACTGCTCAGCTGTCAATACATCACCTGCACAGTACTGTCCACAGACGATCTGGCCGTAGCGATCGGAGCAGACGTAAGGTATTTCACTACAGTGAAGACCGTTGATCAGGTTGTCATGTGAAGCTCTTCTCATTCGCTGTATCGGGGACAGTACTGCGTCGTCGTCCAAGACGGTGTCGGCTGCAACCGGGGGCATCATTAGGAAAACCACCATCATAAATATCGTTTTAGTTTTAGTACTCGAGTGTTGTTGGGTTTTTTGGTTTGTTTATTTCTTGTTCTTCTCCTTCTTTTTGTTGTTTGTTTTTTGTGATTGTTGTTTTGTTCTTTTTTGTTTGTTTGTTTATTTGGTTTGTTTGTGTGTTTGTTTTGGGCTTTGTTGTTGTTGTTGTTGTTTGTTGTTGCTGTTTTTTTGTTTGTTTGTTTGGGTTTTTGTTGTTGTTGTTGTTGTTTTTTGGTGTTTTTTTTATTGGGGGGGGGGTTGGTTTATTTGTTGTTGTTGTTGTTGTTGTTGTTGTTGTTGTTGTTGTTGTGATGAATGTCCATGTTCTTCTTTTAGCTTTTTTCGTCTTTTCCTACGCCTCTAGATGGTGAGGAAAAAAAGTTTGGCTTAACCCGACTCGTCGAACTAGGCTAAGAAGATACCGCGTTGTCTAGGGTCACAGAGAACACACGAAAGTGCTCTTGCACTAATGTGAAAGCTATATCTTTACGAGATAAACTTTTAATAATATTTAAAAACTCACCAACTTTCAGGGACAAAAAGGAGTACCTGTGTCAGAAAACTGATGTTTATTGTGTAGAGCTTTTGTTTTGTTTTAATCTTCCGTAGGTTCGTTTCTATGCCTTTCATTTTCTTTCTTACAGAACATGTAATGGGCATGTTTAGTAGGACTTCGTAATGAGGACTTCGCTGAGCAGCGTAACACATTTACATGTAAATTAGGCTCACACAGCAGAGGCCGCGAGCGGCTAACGCACTGCGATTTGCTAATGGTACCTCAAACGGTCCTAATTTACATGTAAATGGGTTACGCTGCTGATCGAAATCCTCCATACAAGGAGGGGGGGGGAAGTTTAACGTCCTTTTCCACCACATAAGGGTGATATCAAAGACGGGGCAACGAGAAAAAAGGCCAGTACAAATATTTGGCCCCAGTCGGCGGGATTCGAACTCACGACCCGAGCATTGAGAGTCCAACGCTCTACCATTCGGCCACCCCGGCTCCCCCCCCCCCCCCCCCTCCATACAAATTTCCTACTATATATGCCTAATCTCATACTGTTTGTATGGTAGGTGCATTTACCGCTAACCGATAATTTTTACCACGGTGCAATCTACTCTTGACATTTCTTTTACAGTCGAGGAAAAAAAATCAAAAGCAGGTGGGGCTGCTAACGTCAAGCATTCAGCAAAAAAGAACGCTGTGCATTCAGTGCTGGAGCCAAAGAAAAAAAGCACCGACTGTTGAACTGTGTTCAGAAAAGGTGTGACTTTCACGTGCAATGCAGTTTTCATTGTTCACAATGCTGCTTTGTCAGCTAGACGCCTGTGAATTGGAGTAATTTTCTTGTGAAAATTGCGTTTCTTCTGGCACTCGGTGTAGAAAGTTCGAAGTTCCAAACTGTGATTTCAGGTTCAGATTTCAGGAAAATCAGGTTGATTTGGATGTTACAGAATCAGTTTTTTTGTGGATAAGGGAATATTTATTTTGAGCACAGGATGCATTTATCTGAACCACATCAAATCTGACAGTGGCCCTTGAATTCTTTTGAGTAGTATATTTGTGCAAGCCTAGCTTTTCCTCGTTGTCCTGTCTTGGCGGAAAAAGACGCTAAGCCCTAAAAAAAAAAAAAAAAAAAATCACTCTCACAAAACAATGTCACAAATGATCTGAGGTAAGTTGTCCCCCCAAAGTTTTATGGGGCGGACGGGGGGGGGGGGGGGGTTGATGTAAGGCGCCGGCTGACCCCCATCCCCCTCGCTCTCTATACTATAAAGCTGGATGCACTCCCTCTAGTCTAAGCCAGACATACTCCACCCTCACACGCCAGATTTACTCCCATGCTGGAAACACTCCACTAATGAAACAAATTGTTAGTGTGTATGTGGTGTAGACTAGAGGGAGTACATCCAGCTTTAAAGCGGGAAGTGCCCCGCAGTATATACAGCTGGGGGTTACAGCCCCGCGTGTTTCACCGGGATAGTCTTGGACTTCCCATGCTCGAGTTGTGAGTTCGAATCCCGGCTGAGGCTAAATATTTGTGCTGACCTTTTTCATTGTTGCGCCGTCTTTGATATGGTAGACGACTCCTCGGCGCTCGTATCCATCCCCTCTAAAATGCTTAATGGCGCCGCAGGGCTGGAGGACGAAGCAGTGAAAGCCTGCTGCCGTTAAGAGCTACTTTATGTGCAAACCTTCACCCTGATAATCACCCTAATGTGATAGGAAAGGACGTCAGTTCCACCCCCCCCCCCCCCCCCCACACACACACAAATATTACGGCAGTTACCATTCTAAGAAAAGAAAGAGAAAAAACAATATGGCTTACTTGTCCATAGCGAATAGAGAAGCACACAAAGACACACAACTGGTATGAAGCCAACAGCAACCAGGGCAGGACGAGACATGACAACCCTCAAGCAGGACAGGAAAGAAGATAACGGGAGGGCCAAGCGGGTGAGGTTTTCGGCGGTAGTCTGCGGTAAAACACAAGTGTTCCAGTTTCCATCTCCATGATTCCTTTTGCCTTTGCTGTGTACGCTTATCAACTGCTCTGTGTGTGTGTGTGTGTGTGTGTGTGTGTGTGTGTGTGTGTGTGTGTGTGGAGAGAGACAGACAGACAGACAGACAGAAACACAGACAGACACACACACACACAGACACAGATGATTAATTTTGTCGTCGTCTCGTTCTCGACATCCAAAACAGACAGTCTGATGCCCCGGGTCAGTGCAGCTTAGGGCTAGAAGTGCCCCGGGTTAGTGCAGCTTGAGAGTAGAAGTGCCACGGGTCAGTGCAGTTTGAGGCTAGAAGTGCCCCGGGTCAATGCAGCTTGAGGTTAGAAGTAACCCGGATCAATGCAGCTTGAGGCTGGAAATGCCCCTGTTCAATGCGGCTTGTGCAGATTTAGTCTTTAATGGAAGGGAGGCCATTTTTTCCCCACACACCAAAAAAGTAAAGCAAACGATAGAATGGATTTTGTAGACACTTTATTCTTCTATGGCAACACAGATTGAAAATACCATTAAAATACGACAAGTTGAGGTCTAACATTAATTAATATCACGAGATAAAACAGTCGGCTCACAACCGTAAGGCCAAGAAAAAATATACCCGTGGTTCCGGTTCTCAGGTCCTACCGAAATCGTCACTGTGAACCTCAAAGTTTTGTGGTTGTTGTTGTAGTTTTTCGACTAACTCGTAATAAAACAAACAAACAAAACAAGCAACTGTTTAATAGTAATTTGACAGTACACCTCGCTTCGCCACAGCATAATTATGTATTATCTGGAGAGAACCACTCAAACAAAGCAAAAAGGACTCGAAGCATGAACTGTGTAAGAATGCGTCCCCTTTTTACTTAATATCCACTACACTTTCGTTTACTGCTGTAATCTAAGAGAAATTTGTTTACTCAGATTGCAAACCCTCAATCCTACTCCCCATCCCATCTTCCCAATCCCTCAAATCAAAAGAATATCAGATTATCTCCCCCCCCCCTTTACTTTTTTACCCTGAACCACGGGTATATTTTTACACGTTGGCGAAATCCTTCCACAAGGTAAATTGATCACAAGTGCTCATTAAGGGGAAAAAAAACATTTACACAAACATAAATTCACTTAAATAACAGATTCAAACGGAAATCAAAGTTGACGACATGAGTTTACTCGGAGAAATAATAGGGCATTTCAAACCCATCGTCTGTTTGTCAAGGTACGGACCAGGATGTTTGTTGGTATGTTTATCCGGATTCGAATTTTTTTTCTGTTGAAACCGTGTCTTTGTTAGCATTCTTGTTTGCTACAATGGTGGAGCATTCTCAAACACCAATTTCTTTCTTAACACAATTTGAGGTTGTTTTGTTGTTGTTGTTGTTGTTGTTGTTGTTTTCCAGTTCCGACAAGTTTCGTTGTTAGACTTTAAAAAAAAAAAAAAGATTCGAAGTTTGTATGTGCAACTGTTCAAAAAAACCTGCAGCAACGCAATTAAAACTAAACTTTAGATCCGACTGCTGTTGAATCTCACATTGACAAAATAAATAAGTCGGATGGAACAGGAGACATTACATCGCGTGCAGCGTAGATTACACTGTCTGTACTTTCTAACACATTTAAAACCTTGTTACAGCACAACACAACACAAACGAGCCTCAATGCAACATTCAATACTGAGAATTCCAAAACAAACGCGTAAATAATTAAATAAGCTTGTGTGTGTGATGTCAGGGAAACAGAGATGATAATATGGCAGCGAAGGACAGTCAAGGAAGCATACAATACATATGCATGTATTATCTTTGTGCGTATCATTTTTGTAGGCCCTACTGGAGGTCGGGAGCCGCGATAGCTCAAATGGCTGAGCGTCGGCCTCCAGACCGGAAGGTCGTGGGTTCGCATACCGAGGAGGTAAAAACTTGTACAGAATTTTTCTTTTTCCAATGTCTCCTTCCTTTAAGATGGCCGCTGTTGTGGCCAGGAGACGTTAACTCTTTGTTTGACGCGTCTGCGAATAATCAGCGGTCACTACTTTTGTCCCTTGACAACGCGTAATTGTTTTTTAGAAGGAGGATGCTTGTCTTGTTTGCATATCAAAATTATAACACTTAGTGTGACTAGAAAAAGAAAGATAGTGATAGCTACAAAATGTCCGTGCTACAAACAAATTATTTTCTGGGTTTTGTTTTTCAAAAACGCAACAACAAAAAACCCCACCAAAAAACACGTGCGTCACAGAGAGTGCGTCTTTACAGACTTATCCCCCCCTACACCCTCCTCATTTTCATGTGCTGCCTGCACTTGTATTTATTTCAGTCATGCAAGAATAGTTCTGAACCTCTGAGAACAGTAGGTAAAGCGACACAGAAACCCATGGAGGTAACAGACAGAGCGTCAGAACGTTTGCACGAGCGATGGGGGATCTGCTTTGAAAAAGGAGGCACTAACAGACTGTATCCGAAGAAAAACACCAAAAACATTGGGAAAGACAGTTAGAGACGTTAGTTAGCTGAAAGCAGTTATATACAGATAAGCAATAAAGTGAAATAAGCGAATGTATACAAATCGGACGGACTTGCCAGTTTGACACTTATTTTTTTCACAGTCTTGCAAGGGAATGTAACACGTGTATATTACGTTATATTACGTGAATTTAGCGGAATAGAATGACAATGTGACAATACCTAAGTTAACACAGAAGACTGATTCCACATAAACAACAACTGAAGAGGTGCCGTAATTATTGTACCAAACAGTACGAAAACACACATCACCAATAGGGCAAAAAAATATCTACTGAATTTCACAAAATGCCCCCCCCCCCCCCCCTTTTGAGAAGTGCCCTATTTTAACAAATAGTACGAGAACATACTATCCAAATAAGAACCAAAAAAAATCTACTGAAGTTCACAAAAATATCCCCCTCCTCCCGCCCTCGTCCATCTGAAAAAAGCAGTTCGACTACATGGACCTACATTGTTTACATCAGACAAGAAAGTGAAATGTGTTTTACTGGTGTGTATTCTTTTGTGAAGTGCCTCAGATTTCAATCTTTACTTCTTTTGATAAATATTTACATAAAGTATTTTTCGTACTCTTTACGATGGGCATTTACCCAGATGGCAAAATACAACTGCCAACCTAAGAGGAAAGAATATTAGCCACACATGTATGTCTGTATAATTATGTACATACACGTGTGTTTGTTGTGTTTGTTTTGTTTGGTTTTTGTTTGTTTGAGTCCAAAAAAAGTCAGCAGTGTTACAAAGCACATACAACAAATACAGCTAAACAGGAACAGAACTGTTAAAATTAAGACTGTATTTAGTTCTCTTAAGTTTATATAACCTTGAATATCTACTGACGTGGTGAAGGCCCTGCAACTGTGTCGTGTAACTGTTATCACAAGAATTTTTACAGGGTAAAATCCTATCTCTGCCCTCCACCATTTGTTTTCAAACTGTAAAACCAAACAGCAGCTGCAACATCAAAATGGTGACTATACCTTTACAAACAAAATGAAAAAGAAAGAGACTTTTTACTCTGCTGACTTTCGTCATCAAACGACCAACAAAATGACGGTAATGTTTTCTCAGTTCTTGGGTACAACTGAGATGCGGTCCAGCAAAAGAGAGAGAGAGAGAGACAACCTGTACATTCTGGGGCATTGGTGCCGTTTCGGGCTGCAAAATTTCGGCAAATGTCCATTTGAGTTTGTCACTGTCGTGTGGGCGCCCATCGCAATGAACAGGAAAGAAAGAAAAGAAATAGAATAATTATCCAACGGCACGCAAATTGCGTTCAAACCATTCTGATTCGATTCGTCCTTTTAGTTTTTCAGTTCTGGTTTAGCTGATCAGAAAAAAAAACCCAAAAAAATCCTGCGAAAAAAATAAACGATCAAAAAGTTTCACCAAAAGAAAAAAAGAAAGAAAGTTTTTAGAACGCATGTTGCTGCTACGAAGGAAAAACAAAAGCCTCTCGTTGGTTGGCCGACACGGTTTTGTACCGTGGCTTCCGATTGGCTACTCTGGGACGATGTTGCCATCTATGGTGAGAGTATGCACCAGCCCCTTCTGACGTGGACCACCAGATTCAGTGACGACTTGAGCCATGTGCTCCCCCAGCCAGAAGTTGACCTTTGACCCGCCATCGGTGAATTCATTCTGAAAGTAAAAGAGAAGCAAAGGCCTTGACCTTTCTGGCACACACTGGATAGAAGGCCGCAGTTCAGAAGGCAAGTACTGAGGTAGCACTGGAGGGGAGCTAACTATCAGCACTATGTCATTTCAGGAAGAGTTATTCCTCTTCAACCGTCTACCACATCGTGTGAAAGAGCGCCTACAACGTAGCACACACACTCGAAGACGAAGCTAGCACAGTTCAGATGTCTGGAGAATGGATTTTTTTTCTGATGCTGTCAACTGGCAGTATAAAATGTGGATCAGGATCAGGTTTTGGGCGTCCTAATAAATGTGTTATGGATTTTACAATGAGTTCCTAATGGTGGTACGGATTTTACAAAGAGTTCCTAAAAGTGGTGTGGATTTTACAACGAGTTCCTAAAAGTGGTATGAATTTTACAAAGAGTTAGTAACAGTTGTATGGATTTTACAAAGGGTTACTAAAAGTGGTATGGATTGGGCAAAGAGTTAATAAAAGTTGTATGGATTGTACACTCAGTCAGTCAAAGTGGTATGGATTTTACAAAGAATTAATAAAAGTGGTACGGATTTTACAAAGAGTTAATATAAAAAAATGGTACGGATTTTACAAAGAGTTAATAAGAGTGGTATGGATTTTACAAAGAGTTAATAAAAGTGGTATAGATCTTACGAAGAGATACTAACAGTGGTATGGGTTTTACTTTCATTGTTTTTTGAATGGCATACTTGTCTAGTGTGGTTATCCTGTATGTGTTTTTCTCTGCGTCTTCTGGTGTTGTTCCCCAAGCAAAATTCAAAACAGTCAGGTTAGTGGCGCTGCACTGCAATGACGAATTTCTCCAAGAGGGAAAGAAACGACCCGAATTTTCCTATTTATGTATATATAACGACATCAAAAGACCTGCGAACGATAGATGCAAGTATTTCACTATAGATAATCCATTACCTGAGTCTCCAATTCCTCGCCGTTTAACGATATGTCCAGTGTGTCAAGATCTGCAATAGAATATTATTTAACGGATTATAAAACAGATTATCAACACTGTTAACATACTCTGCGGTAAGGTTTCTATCCTTGCTGGCTCTGGTCAAACCACAGACAATGACAAAGACAATGACAAAGACACTTTTTGTTGTTGTTGTTGTTGTTGTAGTTGTTGTTGTTGTTTAAACACTTGGGAAAGCTTCCTTGAACTTCAGAACAAAACGGATCGAATTCTGTATTTTGACAGACAGCTAACACAAATTATACATTCTTCGTCTACAAGCAAATGTCATTTCCGTGCCGAAGCTACGAACAGCCACAACACATAATTAATATGCCGCGGCTTGAGTTTAAGAAAAAGTGCACTAATCTCGAACAACATGCCTCAGTGCCCTTACAAATCGCGGATAATAACAGATTTAGAAACTGCTAGAGGCTTCGACTAGATCGTGTTTATCTTCCACTCCAACATGTGGCACGAACTATGCAAAGTTATTTTTGTTTTCCATTTAAGTGGCGCATATAGTCGTGTGGTTGGTGTATTTAAACATAAACAGAGGCAGGGGGTTTAATGGGGGAAAAAGGGGGGGGGGGGTGCAACAATAAACTCAGGAAGACAGACGATGAAAGATTAACAAAAAAAAAATCTAAAACTGTTTGAGAAGAGACAGTGTGTGTGTGTGTGTGTGTGTGTGTGTGTGTGTGTGTGTGTGTGTGTGTGTGTGTGTGTGTGTGTGTGTGTGTGTGTAGCAGTAGTAATAGGATTTGTAGTAGTAGCATGTAGCAAGAACAAGATAGAAGAAAGGACGCTGTACCTAAGTATCACAGTCACACACCCCCCTCCCTCTCTCTCTCTCTCTCTCTCTCTCTCTCTCTCTCTCTGCGTGCGTATTTTAAAGTTTCCACTCACGAAACACGACACTGTTGGGTTTCCCGTTCAGGAGGAACGTCCAGACTTTGACTGATGACGTGTCTTCCGGTACACCAAGCTGGTCAACAAGCTGCGCCAAGGCTGCTTCCCGCTTCTCGCGCCTGTAACAAACAGATCATCATCATCATCATCATCATCATCATGTGCCACCACAGCCACAATCACCATCAGTTCAATATACATGTAATTACCTTTATTATCTGTTTCAGGAAATTGTTTGGTGGGAAATAAAGTCACGACAAAGATGACACGTGAATTGTAAACATGATGGCCACCATCTCCATCACTACGGGGAGCCGGACTCTCAATGATCGGGTCATCAGTTCGAATCTCGGCTTGGGCTAAATATTTGTGCTGGCCTTTTTCTCGTTGCCCCGTCTTTGATATCACCCTTACGTGGTGGAAAAGACGTTAAACTCCCAAACACACACGCCCACCCTCACCATCACTACCAGCATCGACAGCACCATCATCAACAGCAACGACGACATTATTGTCGTCACCATCATCGTCATCTTCACGTAGTCTTTATTTCCATCACAAATGGAGAACGCTGGACTTCTAAAGCTCGGGTCGTGAGTTCGCATCCCGGCTGGGGCCAAATATTTGTGCTGGCTTTTCCATCGTTGCCCCATCTTTGATGTCACCCGTATGTGGTGGAAAAGGAAGTTAAACCCCCCCCAAACACCGACCCCACCCTCCATCACAAATGGAGCTTCACTGCATTGGTAAATAGTGTTACCGAATCGTGAACACCGCGCCCTCGGCTCCACCCTCCATTGTATTCTGACATCATGTTTAGCACTTCTGCAACTCTTGCTTATACACGGTTAAACGGGCTGATTCCATCTCTGTTTAGCCAGTTTATGTTCTGCAGCAGTTTTGCATGTGAGTGAGCTTGTACGCTCAAAATACTTATCATTAATCAGGCGCGTAGGAAGATGCTGAGAGGAAGGGGGGCCCACTAAGTCGGGTGAGCCATACGGCCGGGGTGAAAAGGGGGGGGGGAGGTTTGTGTGTGTGTGTGTGTGTGTGTGTGTGTGTGTGTGTGTGTGTGTGTGTGTGTGTGTGTGTGTGTGTTGACTGCCAAGGATTGTGTCCTGCGACAGCAGAGCAGGGGGGGGGGGGGGCACCACTGGTGGGCCCCCTCTCCTCTTATCAAAAGCAAGGGGGGGGGGGAGCAAAGATATTCGGGCCCCCCTTCCAAAAATCGAACGGGGGCCTGGGCCCCCAGGGCCTCTGTGGTTCCTACGCCCCTGTTAATACAGCTCTTACTGCGATACAATGTTGCACACAATACACTTTGCACGAGCAGTCGAACACTCAAATTCTACGACTATTGTTTCACTACTGGAGCGCTCAGTGTGGTCGCCGCGTCATTAAGTATTCTTCTGTTGGCTCAGTGCCAGCATTACAGACGCTATCAATGTCTAGGTGTCTAAGTGCTGCGATGATAGATACCACGGAGACATGTCAGAATGACCTGTGAGCATAAAATGATACCCTTTAATGAGTGTTCCGTGTTCTGATGAACATAAGGACCGAAGCAAGTGTCTAAATATAGCCAAAGAAAGGACTATAGAGACATGCATTCTCATTCGTCCATACTTCCCATGTATGGGATATCGATTCTTGATTAACAAATTTAAGTGAGATTTAATGTCTTCATGGGCAGCCAAAATATTTGCGAAATGAACCGTGAGAAAATTTCAATTCTTAAGCTGGGCAAAACAGGTAATCCAGAAACGGCACGCCGGGCCAGATAAATCCAATACCTAGGGTGGATTTCAGAAAAGGCTTCACGTGGCTTAGAATCGATCTATTTGAGAATGACGTCAAGCTCCTTTCTGGAGCCGTGCGTATGAATCAGCGCCTCAAATGTTCTTTTGTGTGTGTCAGGTATTCCAGTGAGCACGGCACACAGCTAGGACTCTTGTCGTGTCAGACATAATACACTGAAAATGTGTGATGGACTCGAGAAACAGGGATAGACGTCATTACGTTTCTACAGGTTTTCTCGTCATCATTATTTGTTTGTTTGTGTGACTTTTGTTGTATTTGTGTGTGTGTGTGTGTGTGTGTGTGTGTGTGTGTGTGTGTGTGTGTGTGTGTGTGTGTGTGTGATAAGGTTGCAGTTTTTTTGCATCGACATTTTTATACTGTTGAGGTTTTGTGTTTGTTCGTCGCCGTTGTTATTGTTGTTGTATTGCTTCGGTGATTAACGTTCTCTACCACTATGCGGGTACCGGGATAGCCGAATGGTAGAGCGTTGGACCTTCAATGCTCAGGTCATGAGTTCGAATCCCGGCTGGGCCAAACACTTGTGCTGGTTTTTGTTCTCGTTGCCCTGTCTTTGATATCAACCATGCGTGTTGGAAAAGGGTTCAAGTTTAAACTCCCAAACACCCGCACACTGACCCTCTACCACAATGCGGAATTCAGCTAGAATGGCTGAGCAGGTACAGCAGGTGGAAAAAGGGGGGGGGGGGGGAGGGATAAAGCATCACGCGAAGAGTTGCAAGACGGTAGCTCCACGAATAAAGTTCTGTGATAATGATACTAATTTTTAGATTTTTAGAGCCCCTATTCTGAAGAGCTCTAGGCGCTTCACACACACACACACACACACACACACACACACACACACACACACACCACCAAAAACAAAACAGCTATATTACATACTACCCCCCCCACACACACACACCAAAAACACTACAATACGTACTACCTCCACCCCCCACCCCCCTCACACACACACACACACACACACACACACACACACACACCAAAAACAAAACAACTACAACACGCGCTACCTCCCCCCTCCCCTCCCCCCACCACACACACATGCTTGGGACGGACTAATCAAACGTTTTCCAATAGAAATGGGCCTGGAGACGGGACTTGAAGCAACACAGAGCTGGGGAATGACGGATTTTAGGTAGGCAAGGTTTTCCACATATAATAATCATTTTATTGTCCTTTTGAGGGAAAACTCGGTGAGTTTTAAGTTTCCAGTCCATAGAACACATCATGATTTGCGCCACCTCGCCCCCCCCCCCCCCCCCCCCCCCCCCCCGTAACAGCGGGGATATTGTACGGGTCGCTCTATAGTTTCTTTGTGGTGCGCAAATGTTATTGTCAACCGATGTCGTTGCTGCCTCGGTTGCTTCTGTTGCTGTTGTTGTGTTTAAATGCCACGTGGCGTCTTCTTGACAATAAAGGGAAATAAATAAACAATACACAATTCATAAGACGTGTTCATGCTTTCAAACGCCGACGAAAGGTCAAGAGAACGTGCGATGAATGTCAGAGAAATTGTGTTCGTTGTTTCATCACGATCAATACGCATGGGCATTGCGTACACACACTGAAAACGTGACACGTGGCATTTTTTTTAAATTTTTTTTTGCAGCCCCAACTCTTTGCCAGTTCCAGTGGTGTTCCTCCTAGGTCATGGGTGGAATCCACGGAGGGCTCGAAAGCTGGGGCAATTTTTATTATGTATGATGATGGAGATGAGGATGATGGTGAGATTATGCTATGGAGGTCCCTGTGGTTTGGGACTGCGGGACAGGGCCGCATTCCACGCTTCCTGTCATAAATATCCCGGCATTAACTACTAACTAGGCCCGGGAACTACGCGACCTGTGGTGCCGGCCGTGTAATCATCCACATCATAAGACGTGTCATACCAAGGGAAGCACCCCAAAATCGCACCCGTGAAGTGGGTGAATCTCGGCTGTGTGCCAACAGCCTCCCTATTGGCCCATAGCACACCCGCTCTGGGTAGGAGCCGACCTCGGTAGGAAAAATCCCGCTACGTGACATTTCTTGTATGAGCGTGACGAGGCCGGAATATATACGACGGTTCAGGTGTGTGACATTTCAAGATTCAAAGAGTTATTTCCATTGACCCGTACTGGGTCATGGAGGAACCAATATAAAACAAACAAGAAATGCAAATGACAAGGCAGTGTAAGGTAAAAGGTAAATGTAAACAACAACAACAACCACTGTGAGGACAATAAACAAAAGTGCTGAGCCCGCATGTAGAACTCGAGGTTAATTAAACCCACGGCTACGGGCCTAACCCAGACTAGGACAAAAGAAACCCCAAAACAAAATTAATTAGTAAAAAAGAAAAAAGAAAAAAAAGAAGCGAAGAATGACAGACAAAAGTCCTTCTATAACAGCAAAGGCACCTTGCTGGAATGGACCCGCTTCCTGATTTAAAAAAAAAAAAAAAAAAAACCCAGAAAATTTAACCCTAGAGCTAGTTTAGTTCGAGGTTAGACTCTAACCTGGGGCTAAACTCCCTATCCCCGACTTTCACATGCGGGCCCTGATCAATATTGTTATCACAAACTACATCAAATAAAGTTAAAATACACTTACTGCAATTACAAAGACTAGAAAAAAGTGTTCAAGCAATGAGAACTTTGTTCTACACCACTTGACATTCTTTCCAAAATTTAGCAAAACTTTAGACCTCTAAGAAACAGTTTAAAAGGCCAGTGCTGCCATTTTTATGCTCACAGATCGTTCTGAGCTGTTTTCGTGGTATCTATCATCACACCATTTAGACACCTGAGCCCGAATGTAAAAGTCGAGGTTAATTTAATCTACGGGCCTCACCCAGACTAGGACAAAAAACCCAAAAGCTAAATTGTGACCCCTTCTCGCGAAAGGGACCACAAGTCGCGGAAGGCCGAACGCCGCTACAGGCAAAAAGAGTGCCGGGGGTCAGTATGGCCGCCATGTGAGTGGCCAACTTCAACTGCTGATATCTCTGTCAATTTTAGTAGTACAGCTGTCATTCTTGTATTGAATTAAACTGCATAACCAATAGATTGCAGTGATGTACATATCTCAAAATTGAGAATTTTCGACTTATGGTCCCTTTTTTAAGAACGGGTCACAATTAATTTTTTTTTAAAAAGGAGGCGAAGAAAGGAAGAAAAATTCCTTCTATAACAGATTAAGTACCTTGCTGGAATGCGCCCGCTTCTTGATTTAAAAAAAAAAAACTGTAACCCCGGCTAGAGCTAGTTTAGTTCGAGGTTAGACTCTAACCCAGGGCTAAGAGCTATAACTTCGACAATTACATACGGGCCCAGGACAGTGATAGCATCTGTACTGCTGGCACTGAGCCACAAGAAGCGTATAGGATGACGCGGCAACCAAACTCCAGTAGTGTAAAAACTTGTAGAATTTACATGTTCGACCGCTCGCACAAAGTGTTAAGAACACTGTAACGCATTAAGAGCTGTACTAATCATCAAAGATAGATTATTTCGTGTGAAGTGCTCCCACTAAGCCAAATTTAAATCCATGCAAACATAAATCATTTATGATTTGTGTGTGTGTGTGTGTGTGTGTGTGTGTGTGTGTGTGTGTGTGTGTGTGCGTGTGTGTGTGTGTGTGTGACTACCTGTGTATACCCCAAATTTACTTGGTAGAAATTGAGTTCATGTTTTTGCTTTACGTTGAGCCTTCTGTTGCCAAGCCTGTTATCCTGTACTGGACGGGGGGAGCCGGGGTGGCCGAATGGTAGAGCGTTCGACTTCCAGTTCTCGGGTCTTGAGTTCGTATCCCGGCTCGCGCCAAATATTTGTGCTGGCTTTTTTATCGTTGCCCCGTCTTTGACATCACCCGTATGTGGTGGAAAAGGACGTTAAACCCCCAAACACCCACCCACCCACCCTGTACTGGACGTGGAGCTAGATTCTGACTGACAAGTCGGTGCAGCCAATCGCAATGCACCAATTACTCCGACATGACAAATCACACGTGTAGGATTGTTTGTCGGAGTATTCGAAGGTTTCCTGCCGGAACGTTCTATCTCTCTTCTGTCTATCTGTATCGGGGAGCCGGGGTGGCCGAATGGTAGAGCGTTGGACTTCTAATGCTCGGGTCGCGAGTTCGTATCCCGGCTGGGGCCAAATATGCGTGCTGGCTTTTTTATCGTTGCCCCGTCTTTCATATCATCCAAATGTGGTGGAAAAGGGCGTTAAACCCCCAAACACCCACCCACGCACCCACTCTTCCTTCTATCTGTATCGATGTCAGCCGCCTGGGGCCAAATATTTATTTGTTCTCACACTTTTGTTTTTCCTTGCCCCGCCTGTGACGTCAGCATCACGTGGTGGAAAAGGGTGTTAAACCTTCAAACACCTACGCAATAACCGCCCTTTAGTATTAACTCTTGACAGCGCGAACCTGACCACCCCTGCCCGCTGTATGATAAGAAAAAAGAACAAGCCACTCCACACCAGTAGAAGCCACTTCAAGCCACTATTACGCAAGGCGTAGGCCTTCCCGCTAGACCCAAGACCGCTGCAGATTGCGTGATACTGGCTTGGAGAGTCTCCTCGTGATGTGAAGATTTTCAAGCAAAATTGCGATTTTTGCACGAGGGTTTTAAGAGCTAGATATTTACAATGGTTGGAAAGAAATGCTCAGCAGCCATAGACTGTCCAGGGTACTGGCGAGACAAAGAAAGCTGGTTGGAATTTTTGATCAGCTAAAGCGGATATGTGGCCCGGCCAGTGCGATCGATTTATGCAAACAACGAGACATTCACGCCATGTACCGGTAGAGCAGAAGACAAAGGCGCGGGATCCATTACAACTGCTAGAATACAGCACAGGTATACATCATACGATCGAAGGGTGTCGGCTTCCACCCCCCCCCCCCCCCCCCGAATAATTATTTTTCTGGTGTGCTTTGTTTAATATTTGATATCTCTTTGGTTGAGGTAGGGTTTCGGACCACTTTTGTTAAGTGTGCTAGGGATATTCCTTCTTTTCTTTTTTTTTTGTGCGTGCGTGCGTGTGTGCGTGTGTGTGTGTGTGTGTGTGTGTGTGTGTGTGTGTGTGTGTTCATTAGGTTAACGTCCACCACGTGTGAGTGACATCGAAGACGGGGCGACGAGAAAAAGACCAGTACAAATATTTGGCCTCAGCCGGGATTCGAACTCACGACCCGAGCATTGCCTAACAGAGAGGAAGAAACAGACAGACAGAAAGACAGCGAGACACTAAGGTAATGATGATGACGATGACGACGACGACGATGATGATGATATATCGTCAAAAAAATGATAGTGACCGAAAGGCGTGGAACCAGCATTTAGTCCTGTCTCCTCGTTGCCCTGTCTTTGATATCACCGCTATGTGGTGGGGAAAAGGCGCTAAATTCCCCCAACCAATTATCCAACAAACTTTACAGCAATGCACATTTCCAGTCATATCCAGTTCACAGACGGATCGAAATCCCGTCACGCGTCAGTGAACACACGCAGTATTGAATACCGGATGTACCTGTCACGGATTGCCTTTCCAGCGAACTCCGTTTGCATAACACCATCAGCACCGGATGGTTTGTTTGTTTGTTTGTTTATTTGTTTGTTTTTTTTTCTGTCTCACGGAAGTATCTTGCTATATCTCTAATAAACAGTTCTGTACAATTAAGCATGTTGTTGTTGTTGTTGCTGTACCAGAGAAGAACATTGTTCTGGTGGTACCTTCAACGAATATGAAAACGAAAACATTGAGATTGTAAATGAGCAAAGAACATTATATCTAACTAAACATTAAACGGCGTCTTATATAGCTTCTTGAACAAAGCTTCTTGAAAAAAGAGGCTTGTATAGCTTTTTGAACAAATTTCACGATTATTTCATTGCAGAAACTTCAACTGGCCGAGTTCCATCTCGTGACTCTCATGTTCCGCCGGAAAGGAAACAAGATGGGACACTTGTCACAAAGATATTTAACCACCACAGGCGTAAAGGCCGTTCTTAACCGGGCGAACCACCAGTCCGGCGAACTTGTTCGGCGAACTGAGTATTGTATACGAACAGGGCCAGCGCGCACACGTACGTAGTTCCAGAGGTTCGGACGAACCAGTTCTCTGTCTTAACCGACCGTTAATGATATGCATACGTCATCGCCCGAACAAGGCGGACTCGGAAATTGAGACAATCGTAAACAACCAAAATGGCCGCCTTCGTAGATCGAGACGACCAGGCATTTGCGGTAGTTATCGTTTTGAGTGAACTCTTGGAAGCCGAGGAAGAGGAGAAAAGAGGAAAAGAGCGCAAGAGAGGGAAATGTGAAGTGAGTCGATAGCCGCCATGCCGCCCACCATTTTCAACTTTGCACATGCGCACAACAGCTCTCGCCGAGCAGCCAATCAGAGCGCAGGATCGGCCATAGGATCGCGAGGGTTCCCACGACACGCTATGCAGACCTCGAACCTAGTTCGGCGAACCTTTCGAACCAGGGTTTGCGCACAAGTATTTGGTCGGTTAAGAAACAACGTGCGCGAACCTAGTTCGCCGTACTCTTCGAACCTAGTTCGCGAACCAAAAGTCCGCCCGGTTAAGAACGGCCTTAAGGACACAAATTGACCGTGGGGTAATGTTTGGTGTTTTTGTATGAGGTACCTTGTTTGGTTAGTGTGCTAGTGTGTGATTTTTGTTGTCATGAAAAAGCGTGATTTTTGTGTTATGTAGGTCAAGGTGCATGGCAGGCGGTCACAATAAGAGACAAGCTGCCCGTGAAGCTGGGACTTTTTGCAGAGAGGTGGGTCACAAGTGAGGCAGGCGGAGTTGTGTGAACTGCCTCTCTGGCCTAAAGAGAAAGTAGACGTGCATCACTTCAGTGAGGCCTGAGCGGAAAGGAGACGTTCCATTTTTTTTTAAACCTCTCTCAGGTGCGTGCCTTTGAATGGTCTGTTCATGGTAATAATTGTTTCTAGACTGAAGCATTTTTAGGGGTGACTATGATGCCTGAGGCTTATAGGGAATATACAGGCATTTTGAGGCCCTGTGTATTTGTGTCCTTCAACCACGCTGCTTGCTCGTTCCGACTTTAATTCGTTGGTTCATTGGCGAATGTCTCTTGTGCGTGTGCGTGTGTGTCGTCTTCTGTCGCGTCCTTCATTCATTTTTTTGTTGTTGTTGTTGTTGTTTGTGTACACGGCTGTGTATCTACTTCTCGTGTTCTTTCTTGTCTTCCGCAATTCTTGTGTATTTCACATCTCCACGTACATGTATATTGTCACAAGTCAACATTACAGCTTGTTCTATGTGGTTCACGTCCTGTACAGTCACCTAACAATGTACATGTTTCGCGTAATTTCTGAAACTGGCCATTCAAACGTTTGACTCTTAAATTCTGCAATGTGTATTTCGTGAAATGGATAACAAAGTCATGTGCTTATTTCACGAAATGGCCAGTAAATTTGGCCGTTTCATAAAATGAGCAATTTTGCTGCGTATTTCACGAAATGAGCAAAATCGTGCGTATTTCATGAAATGGGCAGTTTCAGAAATTACGCGTAACATATACATAATAATTATGCACCTAACAAACGATTCTAATCGGTGAGGTGGTCCAAAGCACGTTTTCGCCTCAGTCATAAAAAACCCTTGGTACTGCATGGTCTCTGTGTGAGAACCCGCTGATCAATAATTGCCTATACCTAGAACAAGCAAACACATGGCCAAGCAAGCAAAAAGTGTTCTCACCACAAAAAAAATCGAAGCCTTTAGCCGCAGAGTTAGGTATGCTACACTTCCATATCTGTCTTCTTTGCTTCAGCTTTCCACTCCCTCTACCCAGCTTCGTTCTGCCGCTGACACTCGGAAACTCCGGATGCCTCATGTCAGAACAAAGACGTCTAGTCAGCGTAGTTTTTCATACCAGGGTCCGACTTGTTGGAATGATCTTCCAGCATCAATCAGATAGGATGATGATGATGATGATGATGATGATGATGAATAATAATAATGAGTATTATATAGGCGCTTTACCCAATTTCATGAATCGGCTCAAAGCGCCGCGAAACCTGAACCCAACACGCACGCTCACGTGAATCACACACATTCTCTCACACACCGGACACAAACACATTACAATCACGTGGTGCGAAGGGTCAGCTCAGCTATTTAAATTTCGGAATTTAGAACTGCATTTATTTTTCAAATATGGTGGGCTTGAACATTTCCAAAGCAGATGATGGAGACTTGGTATGGCGCACTGCTCTGCCCTAAATGAGTGCTCACGGCGCTTAGGGAGAGGTTTTGAAAGGAACGATTAGTGTGATAAAAAGTGCAGATGATTACTGGGGTGAAGCACTGAGGAGATGAGTCTTCAGGCGCTTCCGGAATGCTGTGATGCTGACTGTCTCCTTCACCGCAGACACAAAATCATCCTTTCAAACAAAATCTGAAAACCCACCACCTCACTGCCATCAAACAATGACTGTTGCCACAACATCGTTCTGGTCGTGTGTGTGTGTGTGCGTTCGTGTGTGTGTGTGTGTGTGTGTGTGTGTGTGTGTGTGTAGAAGTCGGGGGAGGCCGTGTATGATGCTGCACATATGTCGTTATGTGTGTGCAGTTAAAATGTAGGCGTAAAAGCTTGCGATATCACCAAAACGTGGCGGAAAAGAACGTTTAACACCTAAACACGCACGCACGCACTCTGTGGAACTCCTTGCCTGAGCCTCTTCAGAAAGCCCCTAACACTCAGCCTTTTCAGAAGAGCCTTAAAAGCTTCGGGTTTTCTGCCATACTTGGATGGAAAATATAGGGTGGTAACTGGAAGTCCCTACTGTGATATGGCGACCTTGTGTAGCTGGAAAAGTGTTCGTTAGCAGAACCTCCAAAACATCTTACCACCACAATGGCGTTTCAGGGGACGTCAGTCACTCTGACAAAAACCCCGCAGTAGGACATAACAATGACGCAGGGTCTGACAAAATATTTGTGTGAAGGACCATCAGATTGTGCGAGGTTATTGGATTAATTCTTCTTCGTCCCACTACCGTAGTAGGGGAAATGCGGGCTGCTTCCCTCGGGGGAAGCGCGTCGCCATGAACCGGCGCCACCCAGTTTTTTTTTTTTTTTTTTTCCTGCATGCAACCACCGGCCATTTCGACCTACTCTTTTTCGAATGATGGAATTGGGATCTTTATCGTGCACACTTGATGGTACGTGCATGCGTGTGTACACGGGCCGAAACAGGCACCGAAAGCGAGTCTACACATGATTTTGACTCGACTTAGTGAGGAGAAATCTCACACCAAATTTCTGCCCGGACCGGGGCCAGCAGCACCCAGCCTATACCCAGACGGTCACCCATCCAAGTACTAACCGGGCCCAGCGTTGCTTAACTTCGGTGTTCAAGTGAGAACCGGTGTGTCCAACGTGGCATCTCATTTTGGGTTTTCTTTTACCGGGAAAACAAAGATTGCTGACTGAGGATATCTGGTCAGTACTGCAACCTTTCGGATGCGCTTTGTCGCAGCAGGAAGGAGGCGAAGGAAAGATTTCCAACCGTGGGAAATTTACGGCGAGCCACAGAGATTTTAAGACACGAAATAGCGAGCGCCTGATTGAGGGTCTAAATGTCTGCAGGGTGTCTTTGTCTTCACATCCTGGTCAGTCTTCCTGCATCATGACCCTGGACTTTTTCGATTATAGTATAGGAAGCAAGCCAGAGCAAGCTTGGTTGAGAAGTCGATAACATGCAACTCTGGCGTGGCTCCACTGCCCCGTATTTCACACCAGAACCTTTGACAACGTGACCGCTGCGGGGCTTAATTAATAACTTACACAGTCTCTCTCTCACTCTCTCTCTCCCAGTGCATATTATGTATGTGTGTGCGTTGTGTTTATGTGTGTGTGTGTGTGTGTGTGTGTGTGTGTGTGTGTGTGTGTGTGTGTGTGTGTGTGTGTGTGCGATTTCCAGTTCCTATGCATTTTTTTCATATTCTTCTTTTGAATTTTCTTCTTTTTAAGGTAGTGTAGCAACGGCAAGTTTGAAAATGGTCTTTGTATGCCTATAACTTCTTCCGTTGTAAAATAAAGGATCGTTATCGTTATTTCTCTCGGGGAGCCGGGGTGGCCGAATGGTAGAGCGTTGGACTTCTAATGCTCCGGTCGTGAGTTCGTATCCCGGCTGGGGCCAAATATTTATGCTGGCTTTTTCATCGTTGCTCTGTCTTTCATATCACCCGTATGTGGTGGAAAAGCACGTTAAACCCCAAACACCCACCCCCATTCTCTCTCTCTCTCTCTCTCTCTCTCTCTCTCTCTCTCTGTGCGAAGCCGGCCTGTACAAATATCTCATAGCAAGTATACAAAATCCGTACTCTTCATAATTTCTCTAACTTGTACCAGCATCATATACCAGTATTTTTTATTTTACGTTGAATGTGTTTGATTAGTCAAGGTGCCCCTCTTCTGCCATCCTGGATGTAATCAGGATGTGACTTCCCCGATCACTCATGGGTTAGCCATAACTAGTGTTCGAAATGCCCGTGATGGTGGTGGTGGTGGGGTGTGTGTGTGTGTGTGTGTGTGTGTGTGTGTGTGTGTGTGTGTGTGTGTGTGTGTGTGTGTGTGTGGTTTCCCTGGTTTGTATATGTGCCCAAATTCTCATTGTATCTCGTGGTTGTGACAGGAGTAGTTAGAAACGGCATGTACGACAAACGACAATGCTTGTGACTATGTCAACACCTTAACTGTTGTAATATGAAGTTTATTGATTCATTGATTCTCACGCTGAAACATAATGGTTGCTCTCTCTCTCTCTCTCTCTCTCTCGTGAATCAAGTTTGTCGGTCGTTCTGTGAGACATCTTCGTAGAGGTAAGTATCCCCGACGTTAAAGATAACTTCCCAGTTTACAAGAACAGTCATGGTTGTGCATGCCTTAACTGTTTTAAGGAACATCCATATGGACACAATCATGACTGAACCGGTTGACCCGAAATTCCGACAACGGAGAAAGGGGGGCGGGGGGGGGGGGGTTAGTGACTTTCAAGTGATCTTCGATACAAAAATAAATAAGGGGGGGGGGGGGGAGGGGCGGGATCGACGAGAATCTATGGAACTGTTAAGGCCAAGCTCTAGTTTCGTTTTCTTCTCTTCAACCTTTTCTTCCGCCCTCTTTGCCTTTCCTCTCCACGGGGTTTTAGGGAGCAGAAAAGACATTCTGATCCCCCCCCCAAAAAAAAAGAAAAAAAAAAACAAAAAAACAAACAAACACACAAAAAACCCAACACAAACAAAGAAACAAACAAAAAAACAACCTCGGTTCCGCCGCCTATGATCATCTCTTCTAAGGATGAACTTGCAGAAAAGACATTCTGCCCCCCCCCCCCCCCAAAAAAAAAACAAACAAAAAAAAACAAAAAAAAAAACAAACAAAAAAAACACCACCACCACCACCAACAACAACAACAACAAAAACAAACAAACAACCCCTTCCCCGGCTCCCCGGTTCCGCCGCCTATCATCATCTCTTCTCTCTAAGGATGAACTTGGCAACAGGATCCTCTTTAGCCTGACCAAAAACTGTGTCGATTTAGCACTGGTCGTTGGTGCCTGCGCCCCATTATTTTTACATAGCGACCATAATCGGGCGATTTGTGGCCTGCAATCTCCTCCTCATTTCCATTTTACTGTGGTCGGTGCGTCACGGTTGTATGGTTTTCATTTCCCGATCAATTATTCCATTCCACGCTTCAACGATTTGATGACTGCAATTTCCAGTTCTTTTCACGGAAAGTCCCCTGTCCCAATTCCACGCAGAGTGAAGTTCGGGGGGCGCTGGTATACCAAGAAAGGTCGTGCTTTCATTCTGCTTTCAATTAGACAGATTGCTTTCGCTGGTCGTAGTGTGTGTTGTGAGAAGTGTTTTCCTGCACTTATAGTGTTTAGTACTCAGACTGAACTTTGGGGGGTGGGAGCGGGGGAGGGGGAGGGGTGGGGGAGGGGGAGGGTGGAGGGATGCCTAGTCAAGATGGCGGAAAGTTGCTTTTTAAATTTCATTACGTAACTTGATTTTCTATTATTCTTAAAATCAAGTTTCATGTACTCGTTCGAATCCCGGCTGGGGCCAAATATTTGTGCTGGCCTATTCCTCGTTGCCCCGTCTTTGAAATCACCCGTATGTGTTGGAAAAGGACGTTAAACCCCTAAACACCCACCCACCCTTTCATGTACTCAAATTCATTGATGATTTTGATTTGTTGCTAGCCCAAGGTCAAGCGTAGTGAATAATTATGAAGGCAGACTTATGGTAAAAAGGGGTGAGGGGTTGGGGGGGGGGTGGGGTGGAGATGGCCTTGTCAAGATGGCGGAAAGTTGCTTTTTCGATTCAAAGGTGTTGTCGGCGGCTGGTCTAAGCTTGGGCAAACATATACGAGAATAGAAACCCTTTGCAGTGTAGTACCCTGACAGCTGCTTTAGTTTTTTGATGAAGTCGAATTCATTTTATAAAACATAGACACCGCAAACAAAACTGACTTTCTTTGACTAACCTTCTTTGGTAGCGCTGTATTAAGTTCCTGATTTAACGATGTCATGACTGAGAATAAAAATAGAAAGTTGGCGATCGGATAAAGTCGGACCAATGCAGCCAAGCGTTATAACGGTGGGTGGGTGTTTTGGAAATGTCCAGTCCACAAAATTAAAAAAATAAATGCAGTTCTAAAATTCCGAAACTTAAATTGCTGAGCTGGCCCTTCGCACTACGTGATTGTAATGTGTGTTCATGTCCAGCGTGTGAGAGAATGCGCGTGATTCGCGTGAGCCAAATATCTGGGATAGATTTAAAAGCACTAGGCTGACTTCAGACTGTTAGCAGTAATCAAACGTTCTCTGTTTTGATTGTCAATACGTCGGCCCTCGAAACCACCCACCTTGCTATCTTACGGGATTTCTGCGCGACGGGAAGATTGAAGGGACGAACAAGGATGCATAGGACATGTGGGGGAAAAAAAACATGTCTTTAGACATGGTGTTGCTGGGCAGTACATAAAGTTTTGCAGAATTTGGCTTCCTTATGACGCATTACTCAAATGAAGCATGGAACCTCGTCTTGTTTATGCTTGGTGCAGAATACTGCAATGCACTATATCATCTCTTTTATAGAGTTGTAAGCGAGCAAAGCTGTGTGTATGCGTGAGGGTATGAATAATAATAATAATAATACATAGTTTTTATAGAGCGCAGTTCTCCAACTTCCAAGGACTGTCTGCGCTTAAAGCACACACACATCCGCTCGGCTTACATTCAATTTGGCAGTTCATGTGTGTGCGAATATAGATACATGTGTGTGTGTGTGTGTGTGTGTGTGTGTGTGTGTGTGTGTGTGTGTGTGTGTGTGTGTGTGTGTGTGTGTGTGTGGATGCTAGGATGGTCAGTTCATGAGTATGCCATCTGTCAATCGTGTGTATGTCTTGCATGTATACCTGTATGAAATACCAAAAAATAAGAATGACAAAAAAAAAATACTAGGCTAACTTCAGGCTGTTTGCAATAATCAGCGGTCTCTGTTTTGATTGTCACTAAGTCGCTCCTTCAAACCACCCCACCTTACTGTTTTACCTGATTTTCGCATAGCGGGAATATTGAGGGGACAAACATGGAAACAAGGAACATTTGGAAAAACCTGTCTACAAACGCGCTCTCATCATGCTGCAGTCGTGTCTGACAGCACGATTTCATGATTGATTGGTCTCGCCTGATTTCAAGAAGACAAATGTGAAATAACGTGACACACCGTGCACATATTCCATCTCCAGTTTTTGTCCCTTGCTGCATCCGGGGAGCCGGGGTGGTCAAATGGTAGAGCGTTAGACTTCTAATGCTCGGGTCGTGAGTTCGATCCCGGCTGGGGCCAAATATTTGTGCTGGCTTTTTCATCGTTGTCCCGTCTTTGATATCACCCTATGTGGTGGAAAAGGACGTTAAACCCCCAAACACCCACCCACCCACCCTTGCTGCATCCGAGCGCACACTACGGTATCCATAACTGTCATACAGCTCGCTTGCATAATGAAGGCACTAGAGGATAGGCGGACATGGGCACCACAGGAGTTTTTATGGCTTTTTTCTTTCGGTTTTTTTTTTTTGTTTTTTTTTGGCAGCCCCAACTCTTTGCCAGCTTCAGTGATGTTCCTCCTAGGTCATGGGTGGAATCCACGGAGGGCTCTGAAGCTGGGGCAATTTTTATTATGCATGACGATGGAGATGAGGATGGTGGTAAGATGATGCTATGCAGGTCAGTGTGGTTTGGGGCTGCGGGACAGGGCCGCATTCCATGCTTCCGGTCATAAACATCCCGGCGTTAACCAGGCCCCGGAAACTACGGCTTTATATTTCTTTGGGGGAGTAGGGTGGGGGAGAGAAGTGAATGAATGCACTGTATACTAACACACACACACACACACACACACACACACACACACACACACACACACACACACACACATACACACACACTCAACTGTACGGCCGACTATCAATCTGTCAAGCTGTTGTCATAAATCGTTCTCATGCAAGGGTGTCATATATATATTCCCGAAAATCAGTCATTCATCACAGACAAACACACACCGGCCCTTTTTTGCACAGCTATATATTTCATCCTGTTATGCAAAACTGCTTGTACGTTGTCCAATCAAAATGATTAATCCGTCCACTTCCAGTGTCAGAACACTGCGACTCTAAGGACATCAGTACTGTCAATCGTTCCAGAGTAAAGCTGTCTGTCGAACTCGTTCAGTGGCCATGTTGGGAAGGGAGATAAAATGTAAACAAATGAACTCTTACGACAACAGTGGTAGCTCGGGTAGTAATGAGTTAATGTTTAGCGAGTACCGCAATACTGGAAGCAGGCGTTTCGCCTTCCAGGTTGTAATTTGTCGATTTTCATGAGTCACGAATGATGACGATGATGATGATGTCGACGAAAATGATGATGATAATAATGACAATCAAACCTCCTGCTGCAGCTCTGAGCGCCGTACAATAGCAGAATAGCCATTACATACACATTACATGATGATGATGATGATGATGATGATGACGATGATGATGATGGGAAGTTGGGAAGACAACTGTATTCCCAAATATTCCTCCAAGAAGCCTTCATTAGCGGCCAAAGAAACTGAAGGACAGCCCTGTTCATCTCGATCAGTTCATGGACAGCGGCGGCAATTTCGAAAATTTGGGAATAAATCTGTCTGGACTGTTCTTTTCTAAGCGTGCCTTGAACCGTGTGGCTTTCTGAAGGGTGTCTAAGCGTAAACAAAATATACTTCTCATGACCGCCATGCATCAGTTAACGCACGCGCAACCATGTCAGTAAGCTCACGACCGTGACAGAACGAGCTGAAAACAATGGCGATGCTCATCAATACTTCATCAATACTTCAAGCATTCGCCACCTACAGCACGCTGACTCAGGGAAGTCCGATACAGCAGCGCCTCTCCTAGGGGGCCATTCTGCAGACTGAAGAGAACAATCTGCGTGGGGAAATACAAAATAAAAACAAGACACTGTTTGTTGGACCAAGGACTGTAGACACTGAGTCCGTCTTTGGACCTAGGAACTAAGGTTCAGTTGGTATAGTTAGTACGTTAGGGGGTGCGCAGGAGGGGCAAATAAACTCCAGTCGTCCACTAACGGGGGTGACTGTATCCTCGCAACGCGGGAGGGGGTGCAAATGTACTCCTGGGTCTGGCGAGGTGAAGTCACGTGGCCGCTGACTTCCTTCTACGACTTGACTTTATGCGAAATATCGACGGAATTGACTGGTATACATTTGCACTCTCTGACGGGCGAACCATACCAACTAAGCAGAACTACGGAAACTGAAACGTAATGTATAATTGATTCTGTTCAAATCAGGGGCAGGCCTCTACAGAAGGAGGTGTAGGGGAGGGGTGTCTACAGCTGGGGATTGTGGTTTGGAATGTTGGGAAAACAATGGAAAAGACGTGAAGCTTAAACACCTAAGCTCCCCCCCCCCAAAAAAAAAAGCTTTCCTAAGTGTGAAAAAAAAAAATACAGTCTACCGTGCAAGCACAGTCAACTCTGTCACAGTTGCAGAGTTTTCAGCACTTCGGGGACCCTTATAAAACCAGAGCACGAGTTTGCCGTGGCATTATTTGGCTTTTGGTCAGTGAGCGAGACACATCGCTACAGTGTCTAGCGGATGTTGAGTGCTGCACGATCTTTCTCGCTCAGTGTCAGAAGGCAAACTGAGCTGTGAATCAGGCTGCCCTTGGCTGTTATTGGGGTTTCAGGGACGCTGAAAACTCTGTAACTGTGTTTAACACATTTCGTACCGCGAACGAGTATCCCACGTTTTCGACTTCTTTTTTTTGTTTGTTTTTGGTTTGGGCCCAGTATGCGAAAATCAGGCAGGGTGGGTGGGGGGTGTGGGGGGTTTGGGGGGTTTAACGTCCTTTTCCACCACATACGAGTAATATCAAAGATGGGGCAACGATGAAAAAGCCAGCACAAATATTTGGCACCAGCCGGGATACGAACTCACCACTCGAGCATTAGAAGTCCAACGCTCTACCATTCGACTAGCACGGCTCCCCCTTACTGCAGCAAACACGAGTATAATTAAATTGCAACACTCCGACTAAGCCAGGTTTAAATTAATTATGATTTATTTTTTTTAAATCAAGGTCACTGGTGCACAACCCCAAACCTGCTTGGTAGGAATTGAGTGAAACTTCTTTTACACTGCTTTGCCCTGCTTCGATTTTCTTGGCTTTGTGTTGTCTACTGCTTTCTGCTTCTTTCTATTGCTTTCCTGATGTTCGCTTTCGTACTGTTGTGTTTCTTTTTTGCGTTGTGTCCCTCGTATAAATTTGTAATCAAGTCAACAAAGAAAGTACAGCCCTGTGTCACAATCTTTTGACGTGGTGTTGCTGGGCAATATACAAAGTTTTGCAGAATTTGGCTTCCTTGTGAAGCATTCCTCAAATGAAGCAGAGACCCTCTTGTCTATACTTGGTTCAGAATACTGAAACGCACTGTATCATCTATTTTATAGAGCTGTAAGCAAGCAACGCTGTGTGCGTGAGGGTATGAATGAGTGTGCGACTATAGATACAAGTGCATGTGTGCGTGTGTGTGTGTGTGTGTGTGTGTGTGTGTGTGTGTGTGTAGATGCTAGTATGGTCTGTTTATGGATGGTACAAAAATATTTCCCGCAGTACCCCAAGACTCGAATACGTGTTGGTTTCATCTACAAATACAGAGAGAGAGCGAGAGAGATGATGATGATGATGATGATGGGGGGGGGGGGGGAGAGAGACAGGGGGAAAAAAGATAAACAGAAGTATTAACTATCTAAAGGAAATGAAGAAGAGAAAAGTACACACGATAAACAACTCAAAACATACGTGGCATGTGTCGATGAGAGAGAGAGAGAGAGAGAGAGAGAGACACACACACACACACACACACACACACACACACACAGAGGTAGACCAAGAAAAATACTACTGCTAAATCGAGCATTCACGCAAGGCAGCTATCGCCGGAAACAGGTTGCAGAACACCTAGGAAATGTTATGAAACAATATCGACCAGGCTGATTTCTAAACAAACCCGTCCCCTTCAGCAGCACTCGGAAAGGCACCATGCACTCGGCAAGCGGTCTACAATTCCGATACAACTGCATGCTACAGGGCGAGTCAAGGCGAGTTATGCTGTTCGTCGGAAATATTTAGCGATGTCGAATACCCATGCATGTAGGGTGTTTGTCGGTCGCTACAATGCAAAAATGTCACACGGGTTACATGGCGTAAACACACGAGCTACGCTATTCGTCGGAAATATGTAGCTGTTGATTTGATGCGCAATATCGGGCCGCTAAAGCAGGGATGTCAGCTTGTTTGTTGGTTTGTTTTGTTCGTTTGGTTTGTTGTTGTTGTTGTTGTTCCTACGTTTTAGCAGCTTTTGTTACCGAAAGTTTATAAATACAACACAGGAAACTGCAAGACCGCAAAATACAACAAGAAGAAAATCATGCAAGTTTCCTTCCAGTTTACAATAGTGTCCGTATTCTTGAACCGTCCTACACAATCAATGCAAGATTTTATTTTTTAACAGCCAATTCTATTTGACTTTGATCGATTCTTTTGCCCGCTTCACGCAAGACTTTTTTTTAATGTACAACCAGCTCTGTTTCGTTTCTATCGATATCGAGTCTTAGCTATAGTTTCCTGGAAAGTTTTTTTTTGTTTTTTTTTTTGGTACAGCCAGTTATGTTTGATTTCTATCGAACCTTTGTCAGCTCCAGGCAAGACCTTTCATGTACAACCAGCTTCACGTATGACATTATGTGCAGCCAGTTCTGTTTCGCTTCGGTCGATATCGAGTCTCGTTTGTTTCATGTAAGACTTTCATGTACGACCAATTCTGTTTGATTTCTATCGAACCTTTGTCACCTTCATGTAAGCCTTTTTATGTACAACCAGTTCTGTTTGATTTCTATCGAGTCTTTGTCGCTTCACGCAAGACTTTTTTATGTACATGTACAACCATTTCTGTTTAGCTTCGACCGATATCAGTCTTTAATCGTTTCATGCAAGTCTTTTCAACCAGCTTCACGCAAGATTTTTTATGCACAACCAGCTTCATGCAAGACTTTTTATGTACAAACCAGCTTCATGCAGGACTTTTTATGTACAGCCAGTTCTTTTTGGCTTCGACCGATATCGAGTCTTTGTTCGTTCCATGCAAGACTTTTTTATGTACAACCAGCTTCATGCAAGATTTTTATGTACAATCAGCTTCATGCAAGACTTTCTATGTACAACCAGCTTCATGCAAGACCTTTTATGTACAACAAGCTTCATGCAAGACATTTTATGTACAACCAGTTCTGTTTAGCTTCGATCGATATCGAGTCTTGTTCGTTTCATGCAAAGTCTTTATGTACAACCAATTCTATTGAATGTGTGTCGAGTCTTGTCCGCTTCATACAAGACATTTTATGTGCAACCAATTCTGTTTAGCTTCCGTTGAATCGAGTCTGTTCGTTTCATGCAAGATTTTTATGTGCAACCAGATTGATGCAAGACTTTTTATGTACAACCAGTTCTGTTTAGCTTCTATTGATATAGAATCTTGTTCGTTTCATGCCATATTTTAATGTACAACCAGTTCTATTTGATTTCTATCGAGCTTTTGTCAGCTTTATGCAATACCTTTTTATGTACAACCAGGACTGTTTCGCTTCTATCGATATAGAATCTTGTTCGTTTCAAGCCATATTTTAATGTACAACCAGTTCTATTTGATTTCTATCGCGCTTCATGCAAGACTTTTCATGTACAACCAGTTCTGTTTAGCTTCTATCGATATAGAATCTTGTTCATTTCGTGCCATATTTTAATGTACAACCAGTTCTGTTTGATTTCTATCGCGCCTTCGTCAGCTTCATGCAAGACCTTTTCATGTACAACCAGTTCCGTTTAGCTTTGATCGATACCGAGTTTTTGTTCGTTTCATGCAAGAATTTAATGTACAACCAGTTCTGTTTGATTTTTATTGAGCCTCTGTTAAGTTCTATCGAGTCTTGTCCGCTTCATGTAAGACTTTAGTGAACAACCAGTTCTCTTTGATTTCTATCGAGCCTTTGTAAGATTCATGCAAGACATTTTATGTACAGCCAGTTCTGTCTGAGTTCTATCGAGTCTTGTCCGCTTCATGTAAGACTGTTTGTGTACCACCAGTTCTGTTTAATTCCTATCGAATCTTCCCCGCCCCATGCAAGCCTTTTCGTGTACAACAAGTTCTCTTTCATTTCTGTAGAGCCTTTGTCAGCTTCATGCAAAGACTTTTTAATGTCTGGTTTCTGTTGAGTCTTTGCTCTCTTTCATCGCGTAAAAAACAGTCAATATCCCGACGTGCCTACCATCTACGAGTAGATCAATCTTTAATTCGTAACCTGTCCAGGTACCGATTGACTCTAAGTCATTGATCCGTGACGGCCATTCCGTCTTTGCTTGTGGTAGCAATGGTCGCCAAACACAGATCGTGATCAGAATTCGTCATGGTTGTACCAACACAGCAGCCACGCCTGTGGCTGTTCTGTCTTTTGGTGGTCGGGTGACTCAAAAAGGCTAATGCTACCATTTCTATGCTCCCAGATCGTTCTGTGCTGTCTCCGTGGTTTCTGTCATCACACCACTCAGACACCTGCACAGTGGCAGCGTCTGTAATGCAGGCACTGAGCCAACAGAAAAGTACTAAACGACGCGGCGAGCACACTGAGCTCTCCAGTAGTGTAAAGCTCGGTACTAATTAAGCGATTTTGAGACCGATTTCACCGAATAAAATCGCTTCGGCGACTTCGGCCGATGCGAAATGCGGACATCGGTGGCAAATCGGGCGATGTTTTCTTCGCCTGGCGGGACCCACGATTTTTTCAGACAGTTCGGCGAACAAGCTTGTTGATTGGCTAAATGAAGTCACGTGACTATCTAGAAAAAATGGCTCTCGAGGCAGATGTGATCGAGACGGGGTGCGACATTATTGTGCTAACTGCAGAGGATATGTTTTTATATGTGAGGATGTAGTCGTGTGTTGGTCTCCGAAGTCTCTTGCACTGTTCACGTCTCCGCCTCGCAATCATCACCAAGATGACATTTAATTTGGGATCAGTAATCTTACGCGCGACTGGCGTGAGGTACCGGCGGCCGCCATTTTGCTTTTGCCTCTGACAATGTCACGTGACTGTCATCGCCGAACTCGCACTCGCGATGTTCGCTGTATCAAGAAGGCACGGCGAAGAAATTCGCACCGAATGACATCGGTTGCAGCAATTCGGTCGAATTTTCTTCGGGTAGAAATCGCTTAATTAGTACCAGGCTTTACAACAGTCGTAGAATTCGCGCAAAGTGTAAAAATATGTATCGCATTACGAGCTGTACTAATCATTAAGATAGACTATTTCCAGTGTTGTACAGGCGCACTGACGAGCGAAACTGTTCCAAAACGTTAAGTTGGCTTAGCGAAGATGGAAGTAGCCTGTTCAAAATGTTGAGTGTCGGGCTCGAGATTGCAAAGGTGGGTGGTTCGAACCCCGAAACAGCCAAAATTTGTACAGACCTTTCCCTGTGCCCAGTGTTGTTGTTGTTGTTGGGTTTGTTGTTGTTGTTGTTTGTTTGTTTGTTGTTTTTTGTTGTTGTTGTTTTTGTGGGGTTTTTTTTGGTTTTTTGTTGGGTTTTTTTGGGAGGGGTGGGTGGGAGGGGGGTGTTTGGTGTGTTTTTTTCGGGGGGGGGGGGGCGTGCATATATTCACAACTTAAATCAACGAACCAATGGATCCAGAAACTTTGGACTGGTTACAACAGTACTGCCCCAGGACTAAACTAAGAGAAATGATCGATAGTATGCGGGAGTCAACACACATGTACCTTGCAACCAGTCGATAGCGGGGCCGTTCAATGTGGTGATGAATAGTAGCTCGGTCACGAAGTGAACAAAAGGCAGCGCCATGTTTACTGGTGTTTAGCTGAGTGCCCGCAGCTCCCGTGTCACAAGGTGCGGGGGGGGGGGGGGGGCTTTGTCTTTGAGATGGAGTGTGTGGTGTATAGTCGGAGCATACAGCGTCAAGTCCGTGTGAGTAAGAAATGCAAGTAATTTGTGAGGTATGAACGTATGGAGATGGAGATGTGAGCGTTCTATGTGCAGATGCACTCACGCCAACCCTAGCGCCCCCCCCCCCCCCCCCCACACACACACACCCTCACCTTCACCCCTCGCCTAAAACAGTTGTACAGTGATGAAAACATGTTTTTTCAACAAAATGAATGGGATCCTTTGACAAGAGAGGCAGAAAGACAGGCAGAAAGACAGGCACAGAGAGAGAGAGAGAGAGAGAGACACACACACACACACACACACACACACACACACACACAGAGACGATGACAGTTGCATTTTTGAACGGTAAACGTTTTGACCAACCTCTCTGTCTACAATTTACCGTTGATAAACTACGAGACAGACAAACAGAAAGACGGGCAGGCAGACAAAGAAAGACAGACAGACAGAGGCAAAATGAGTGTGATTGAGACCTCAAACAGTAGGATTAGATTGAATTCATGTGCATCACACACCTTCTAGACGATATACTGTGTGGGTTGGGGTGCGGGTCGCGAGTCCTATATGGCAACTGTCGCGAATAGGGTCAGGTAAACCATCCACAGAACGCTGAGTATAACTAACCTTCTCTCATGCCTCGAATCAGCAGGTAGGTTTCAGCCATGTTAGAGTGAGCGGTCACCTAAAAACTTGCACTGTTTGCTTCAAACACCAGAGAATTGACTCCGGGGGAGAAAAAAAAAACCCTCAGAAATGAAAAGAGAGTTCACTGGAAATTTTGCGAAGTGCTCATAAACTCATCGAAGCTTTAGTTTATTGACAAGTCAAGCATTTCCCCCCTTTATTTACCAGTCACAGAAGATTACGTCCCTTGTGTCACGTGACTTGAAAATGTCCGATGACCCGCTAATTTACGAGGAGAAAGCATCGGTATCGCTCTATTTCGGCAAATTTCGCCCGAATCGCTGCGCCAACAGCAAAACCGAGCTAGGGGAGAGGAGCCCGAGGTAAACCACGTGGTTTGAAAGTCTACGAGGCGCCCGGAATCTGCGAGGAGCAGGAACTGAGGATGCCAGTGAAGCTGGGACTGTTTGCGCTGGAGACTGGCAAATGCGACGCAAGCGGATTTGGACGAAGTGGCTGCTACACAAACTCTCTTTAGAGAGAGAGAGAGAGACGGGGGAGAAGAGGAGGGTGAGGAAAAGAGAGCACTGCAAAGGTCCGCCAGTTCTAATCGATCGTTCATAACCACGACGTCATTGCAACAACTAATAAAAACAAAAGTTCGTTGTACTTGACAACCTCATGCCCAGATCACTGTGTTAAGTCCGGGATTTTGACAAAGAAGTCAACACTGGGATGATGTGTTATCGCACTGCCCGTATAAGAAAACAGAATACGCAGCGTTTCTGGTTAGCGAAGTGTGATGACATGCCAAGCACGGAACTGACGATAACGGCCTGTATATTTCTTTAAACCATCGTGAACATGTGAACATTATTATCGGTATGAATAATTCTCTCTCTCTCTCTCTCTCTCTCTCTCTCGGGAAGCCGGGATAGCCGAATGGTAAAGCGTTGGACTCTCAATGCTCGGGTCGATAGTTCGAATTCCGGCTGGGGCCAAATATTTTGTGCTGGCCTTTTTCTCGTTGCCGTCATTGATATCACCCTTACGTGGTGGAAAAGGACGTTAAACTCCCAAACACCCACCCACCCTCTCTCTCTCTCTCTCTCTCTCTCTCTCATAGTTTAGCAAGGGCAAGTTCGAACATGGTATTTCTGCCAAAACGTTTACCGTTGGAAAATAAAGATTATTCTCTCTCTCTCTCTCTCTCCCTCTCTCTCTCTCGTTAAACCCCCAAACACCCACCCCCACCCTCTCTCTCTCTCTTTCTCTCGGGGAGGAGGGGGGAGGGAGGGGTGTAGTATTACCTCGAATTCTTGTTTCTTCCGTTCAAGTAAGGATGTTTTCGCCTGATTTATTATATAATTATCTAGCTTTCGCTTTCCTAACAACCCGAACAAGTAGCAAGCAAGAACATAGAAGACATTTAGTTTATAGCTGAACCTTATGATCTGAAACTGCAACAGAGCTAGTCTAATGTGTTTTGTATTTTCTTCTCCACTCATTACGTCTTAAACGTTCACACTGGAGGGTGAGTGGGTGGGTGTTTAGGAATTGTACGTCCGTTTCCACCACGTAAGGGTGATGTCAAAGACGGGGCAACGACAAAAAGGCTAGCACAGACATGTGGTCCCAGCCGGATTTCGAACTCACGACCCCAGCACTGGGAGTCCAACGCTCTACCATTCGGCTATCCCGGATCCCCGTTCTGGGGTGAGTGAGTGAGTGGGTGAATGAGTGGGAATTTAACGTCCTTTTCCACCACGTAAGGGTGATATCAAAGACGGAGAAACGAGAAAAAAAAAGGCCAACACAAATATTCGGCCCCAGTCGGGATTCGAAGTTTATTGTGATAACATCTGCGCGAGATAAAGCTCCTTTACATGTGTCCAGATTTATTTTTCGAACATTTTCAAACAAGTATCAAACAGCATGACAGAAAACAGCTTGGAGTGAAGATGAACAGTAACAATTCTACTTATGATGTTTTCTTCTCCACCTTTTACGTCGTTGACGTTCATTCTGGAAACATCTGCGCGAGATAAAGCTCCTTTACAATCATGTGTCCTGATTTATTTATCGAAAATCTCCAAACAAGTATCATGAGAGAAAACACTTTGGAGTGAAGATGAACAGTGACTTATCATGTTCTATATGTTTTCTTCTCCAAGTTTTACGTCTTTAACGTTCAGCATTTGCAAACACCTCCAGGGTATAACGTGTCAGCAATATGGGCACGTTTTCTTCTAAGAACCACAGGGTGTTTTTATTATCGATCTGAGGCACGAGTTGGGCCGTGTTTTCAACGATTGCTAATGAAGCTCTGTGTTACTCGTCGTACTTACAGCGCCCCAGGATTCGCGCCAATGTTTGATGAAGCCGGCCGAGAACCGCTCGCCTAATGTGCGGGTTATCGAACCTTGCGTGCAGGTAGCGCCACGTGCAAACACTGCGGACACGTCACTTCCGGCTGTGTCGTGTGCAAAGTGCAAGGGTTTTTGCGCCAGGCTTTTCGCGGCCCTTCGGCGACGCGCCGCAAGAACAAAACTGTTTCTTTGCACAGTCAATGTTTTTCGTCACTTACAAAACCACATAAATTCAATAAACACGCCCTTTTCCATTAAACTTCACGTGCAAAAACGCGGTAATTTGATACACACAGATTGACCTCCCACCCACCCACCCACACACACACACACACACACACACACACACACACACACACACACACACACACACACACACACCGGTCCTCTCTCCTGTTATATCCTTACGTTCCTTGGTCCCAAAATAGGCTGGCACTGATTAAAAAGAAGCCGAAACACACAGCGTCTGTCACGGTTTTGTCACCCTGCTGAATAGGACAGATCTGGGATGGCGGTTGTCTTGTGGTTAAGACTTGCAAGAGGTCAGGTTCGAGTCCCACTCGGGGCGAAGAATTTATTTTTTCTTTCACGTATGTGCTACTGTTCATTCGGGCCGACCGTCGGAGAGTTCTCTCTGGATACTCCGGCTTTCTCCCCCTCTGCTTTGGAACTGTTCAGCCCACAAAAATAAAACATAAATGCAATTCTAAAACTCCGAAACTGAAGTCGCTGGGCTGGCTCTTCGCAACATCTGATTGTTATGCTTTTATGTCCAGTGTCTGAGAAAATGCGTGTGATTCACGTGAACGAGTGTGTTGGGTTTAGCTCGCGGCGCTTTGAACCAAGTATTTGGGATTAAGCGCCTATATTAATGCGATGATGATGATGATGATGATGATGATGTACCACTCAGTTGAACCGCCAAATAGGCAAAATTTAAATCTCTTATTACGTTTGACAGATAATTATGTGCTTTTCAGCGAACAGTTGGTAATTCTGAAGCTTTCGCCGTACAATTATATCAAATTGCGCCAGAGCTGTCATCATCGAGGCTTTTGAAGCGGTGTAGCACCGGGAGTACTCGCGTCCACTTTGACTTAGCCCCCTGATTTCGAACGTACTGGCGCACTCACAAGTACTATTGTTAAAAAAAAAAAAAAAAAAAAAATCTGTGAGGCCCGTCACACGGGGAGTCAGTATGGTATTGGCGCTGGGAAAGAAAAGCATTTCACCGGACTCGTTTCAACATTAATCACGATCGCTTATGACGTATGTAGGTGAAAGTACACCGCAGCGCAGTGCTGCATGTACTTTCGGCCCCTGTTTCAAGTGTTTTCTGACAACATAGGCAGTCTCTCCCTCTCCCTCTCTCTCTCTCTATCTCTAACAACAATTAATGCTCTCTCTCTCTCTCTCTCTCTCTCTCTCTCTCTCGAATAGCTACTAGTGTGAAAAAGATTAGTATATTCAAATATAAAAGAATCCTACACAGTCAATCACAGTCTACCATTTTAAAATAAAGTTATTAGTAGTCGCGAAAATGATAATCAAAGATGACGGGGCAACGATGAAAAAGCCAGCACAAATATTTGGCCCCAGCCGGGATACGAACTCACGACCTGAGCATCAGCAGTCCAACGCTCTACCATTCGACCACCCCGGCTCCCCGTTTCGCACGAGTAATTGTTAACCGTTCGTTCAAAATATGTTAAACGGAACACTACGAACCTGGGCCGAAAAGTGAAAACATAGGACAGTTTTTCAAAATGCTTATGAAATATGGTCGATATCACAATTAGCAGAACGGGGAGCCGGGATAGCCGAATGGTAAAGCGTTGGACCTTCAATACACGGGTCGTGAGTTCGAATCCCTGCTGAGGCCAAATATCTCTGCTGGCCCTTTTTCTCGTTGCCCGGGCTTTGATATCACCCATACGTGATGGAACAGGACGTTAAACTCCGAAACATCCACCCACAATTAACAGAACAACAGAAAGAGGAATTAGAAAATAATACAACCAACAGACAAAAGGAAGAAATGCATCACGCAAGCCCCATTCCTAAGGCAAAAGAAATCCCACCCCGCATTAACATATGTCTTTCTTAGCACACTCTCTAATCTATGTAGCTCTATGGAATAAACAGATTATTATTCAGACTTGCTAAGTACAGTATCACGAGTCTTGCTCTTACAAGATTGTCAGCCTTTGTTCTTGGACTCAGAAGTTTTCCAAACCGGTTTCTGTGCAAGCGAGATGGGGGGGGGAAATCGATTGGAAATGCATTCATAGACCAGTCATAGTCTACATGCATGGGGAAAAAATGAATAAGGGGTGTACTAAGACAGCTTCTGGCACGTAGCCAAGGAAAGGCTTGCAAATAATTCACGGGCAGAAGTGTATGTGTGTGTGCATGACGGTGAGGCACGGCCTGTGTGTGTGTATGTGGGGTGGGTGGGTGGGTGTTTGGAAGTTTAACGTCCTTTTCCACCACATAAGGGTGATATCAAAGAGGAGGCAACGAGAAAAAAAAAAAAAAAGTCAGCACAAATATTTGGCCCCAGCCGGCGG
Organism: Batillaria attramentaria; assembly: GCA_018292915.2. Taxonomy (NCBI): domain Eukaryota; kingdom Metazoa; phylum Mollusca; class Gastropoda; family Batillariidae; genus Batillaria; species Batillaria attramentaria. The sequence continues at coordinate 1,042,624 of JACVVK020000213.1, read as the reverse complement.
GATTCGAGCTCACGACCCGAGCATTGAGAGTCCAACGCTCTACCATTCGGCCACCCCGGCTCCCCCATCAAACTCTGGACAAGAACACATTACAATCATGTGGTTCGAAGGGTCAGCTCAGCAATTTAAGTTACGGAATTTACAGTTGCATTTATTTTCATATTTTGTGGGCTGAACATTTCCAAAGCAGAGGAGGAGAAAGCCGGAGTACCCGGAGAGAACCCCCGACGCCGGATCGGCCCGAATACACGGTGTCACGTACGAGAAGGAAAAATTCTTTGCCCCGTGTGGGACTCGAACCTGAATCTTAGTATCCGGCGGTGGCAATGATGAGAGAGAGAGAGAGAGAGAGAGAGAGAGAGAGAGAGAGAGAGAGAGAGAGAGAGAGAGAGAGACTTCGACTTCGACATATTTTACTGTTTGGATACTTGATCCTTAACAAAGGGGAGCTATATATGCACAATACATGATCAATCATCATTTTCACAAGAAGACACGTGTGGGTCTACAGTTTAAAGAAAGAGAGAAAAAAAAGCATAAGATAATTTCCATGTAAAGTATCCACATTAGTGGCCGCATGCTGTGTGTGTGTGTGTGTGTGTGTGTGTGTGTGTGTGTGTGTGTGTGTGTGTGTGTGTGTGTGTGTGTGTGAGAGAGAGAGAGAGAGAGAGAGAGAGAGAGAGAGGGTAAATGTACGACTAAAGGATACAAAAATTTCCTGCTAAATTGTCAGTTTCATTATTTCAATCACTCTTGTGTCCCTCGTAAGTTAACTCATTCTGCTCGAGCTATCACTGTAGTCGTAACACTTTGTTTACATTTTACCTCCCTTTCAAACCTCCCTTACCTCCCTGTCTGCTGTGAGGTTTCCTTGGCAACCCGCTGAATGCGATATCAAAGTAAAGTACAACACCCAAGCATAATTTTCCCTAAATATAAAATTGTTTCGTCCAAATGGTGCAATGTCCCTTTGATCGATCCAGCAGCTGGTGCCAGACGTGTGATGATAGTGTCGGTATAGAAAGAGTTAAAGGAAAACCACTCAGCACCTAAAAATAATGATGACGTACGCACCACGCAGTAAAGAGCCCACTCCACGTCATAATGGAATGATCGCACAGTAACACTACAGCCAAAGACTGGTGCTGAAAGGGGCTTCGACAAACAGAAATATTGACAGCCGTAAGGACACGAATTGACTGTGGGGTCATGTTTGGTGTTTGTTTGGGGAACCCTGTCCGGCGAGTGTGCTAGTTTTAATGATTTTTGTTGTTGTTGTTGTTGTTGTTGTTATTGTTGTTGTTGTCATGAAAAAGCGTGATTTTCGCGATTTTTGTATTTTGCGGGCCGAGATGCATGCCAGGGGGCCGCAACAAGAGGCAAGCTGCCAGTGCATGAAGCTGGGACGTTTTGCGCTGGAGAGTGGCAAATGCAACGCAAGCAGATTTGGATGAAGCGGCTGTCTGGCCTAAACAGAAAGTAGACTAGCATTACTCCAGGTTATCCGGCTTTCCTCCCCCAGCAAAACTGAAAAATATGATAGGTGTGTTGTGTGGCGCTGCACCGCGGCGACGCGCTTCCCCCGGGGAGGGGGCACAGCCTGAATTTCCCGAAAGGGACAGTAAACTAGTAGTTAGTTAGTTAGTTAGTTGGTTAGTTAGGGCTTAACGCCGCGCAAGCAACAAAGGCTAATTCGCGGCCAAGTAAAGTAGTAGTAGTAGTAGTAGATTTCAAGATTCAAGATTTTTCATTTCCTTTTTCCCCGTTTTGGGTGTGGAGGGTACAAAAAAAAATCATACAAACCAAGACCACGTGATTATACACAGAACGATATGACAGAAGGTATATAATCTATACACAGCGGGAAAGCGTAACCATCTATGAAACCTTTGTAACAGCTCACACACACCAGTGATGTTGCCAGGATTTTTTTCTTCGCCGATTTAGCCGAAACAGCCATGAAAGTTTCGGCTTTTTACAGAAAGTTTCGGCTCTCTCTGCCGAAGCAGTTTCACAAGTTTTTCGACTAGATTCCCTACTGTTACGTTCTCCCTCCACCTCCATGAATTAAAGATGTTCTGCAGATACATATCCTCGCCGAAAGTTGCGTTTTCTTGGAAATTAGTCCAGCCAGCACATGAATCTCGCGGAAACGGACATAATCGAGCCGATTGACTCTTGAAAACTTGGGCCCGACCAGCCGACTTGACAGACAGATTATCGGCTTTTTCAAAAACAATTCATGCCTATCCTTTAGCCGAGATCCGACCCCAAACGACATCCCTGCACACACACACACACACACACACACACACACACACACACACACACACACACTATACCGTCCTACTCGCTTTCCAGCATTTTGCTAGAGCAAGGGCAACTTTTTTTTTGGATTTTGATCCCAACAGTTTACAAAGGTTGTACGTCGATTTGACTCTAAGGAAACGAAGTGGTATGTGCTTGTTGCGCTCCTCTTGAAACGCCGGACACTCTAGAATTAAATGAAATTCGTCGCCTATTGCACTCATGTCACATTTTCTGTACAGTCGCTGTTCTCTGGGTATACCTTGTTTTCTGCCTCGTTCAATAGGGAGCTAATGGTTACTACAACGGAATTTCAGAAGGGTCACTTCACTGCACTCGTCGAAACACAGGGATAGCGACGGTGAACCTTCACTGCTGTTACTAGGTTTTCCTGGGAGAAACAAAAACCTCTGCGAAATGTCAAGAAACAATGAAGGCATCGGCGATTGTTATAACGATAAAGAGTTTGTTTGTTTTTATATTCATTTCGTCGTCACCGCCAGGAAACGCAATGTTTGTAACTAGTTTTGGAAAGGTTTGCTGCAGGCAGACAGGGGTTTCATTGTCTGTCGCAGAACACAGTGTCCCTCGAACAGAGCGATCAAACAAAAGCAGAGAGAGAGAGAGAGAGAGAAGTGAACCTTGATTTTTCAACGGTGGAAGTTTTTGGTCTGCAAACAAGCACTACAACTTGCCGATGTTGCAGCTACAAAGGATAAAAGAACTTGAAGAAAACAAAATGCACGCACAACGACGACAACAAACACAAAAATTAAAACAATAAAACAAAAACAGAGAGAGAGAGAGAGAGAGAGACTGCAAATACAAATGCACCAGTAAGACAGACACAAGCAGCTTAAAATGCAAGGCCTAGACTAATTGAATTTTTTCTTTTTTGTTTTAATTCTTACAGTCACGACTTTTCACGGCCGCGATTCACCAGATATTGACCTGAAACCATTCCTGTCAACAACAGAAATGTGAATTTTATTTTCATTGTTTAGATAATTAAAGATGCAATCAGTTTTCAAATTCGCGACGTTTGCTCTTGTTCGTAATCGTGTACAGACTGAAAGACTGTGACTTTCCAGTTCTCAGAGAGCGGGCGGGTTGAATAGAAGAATAGTTGAAACAACTGGAACAACCTTATCACATTAAAACGTCATCTACCACCACCACCAGCACACACACACACACACACACACACACACACACACACACACACACACACACACACACACAACCACAACAACAACAACAACAGATCAGTCGGAGAAATTTATGTCAAATTTTAGTACGACAAAGCAAAGCTGTAGTTGATACCAGATATTTTCCAATGTACTATTTATAGACCGAAACTGATCGACAGAAGAAAAGAAGGTACCTTACGCAAGTGACGCGTGTAGGAACGTTCTCCAACCCCCCGCCACCCCGAACACCATCCATCCGTCCCCCCACCCACCGAACCCTCCCTCGCACCCCTCCCCTCGCCCCCTCCCACAACCCCCACCCGCAAGCCTAAACTAAAAGCCTATATAATTAGTTGTTTGGTTGTGTAGCTGGTTTAAGTTTCACGCCCTCTCCACCACATACCCGTGATATCAAGGCCGGCCATGTCAGGTCATAACTCGGCCCGAATATTCCAACTCAAAACTGAGGTGCCCCGCGTGCCACGATTCTTCGCCGGATTGAGTACTGAACTGATATAGTCAGATGAATCGAAAGAACTCTGCCTTTTGCCGGGAACTGGTGATAATAACAAATTTGCAAAATAACAAAAGTAATAATTAGAAGAAGATTTTGAGTGCTTCTCTGCCTGCTTCCTCAAAACCCTCGTACTCTAATACAATCTAGAACGTCTCTAGCATGCCTATCCTTTGGCTTCTATATGTATGTACATGTATGTTTGTGTATACAAGTATGTGCTTGTATTTTGTTTATGTAACTCTGTGTATATAAATGTAGGAATTTATCATTACTACTACTACTACTACTACTTAATTCTACATATCTGCGTCTATACATCTGCATATCCAGTCAGTGGATAGCTTTTTCTTTTCCTGCTTCAGTTTTGCCTGAGTGTTGCTGTGGGGGTATTTTTAATTACTTTACCTATGTGTTAATCAGTTATTATTTATCTGTTCATCTTATAATATTTGTTATGATTTTGTTTTACTTTGTGTGTGTCTGTTTATGTTAATTTGTGTATGTCGTGTAAAAACCACGAAAATTTTTTTTTTTTTTTTTTTTAAGACCCATGTAATGGCTCTTTGGGACACAGAGATGACACGCAAAACACAAAAAGAACCCTCCGCCGTTTCGTTGAAGGAACCGCTCAAAACAAAACAAAAAGAAGAAGAAATAGACGAAGAATTAAAAACACCTACTTCTTCTCTGCCTTCTTCTTGAGCGCCCTCTCAATGGCTCGTTGGCGAGAGTTGCGACAGGCTGTGAGGATGACCGACATGGCTGCTGCGTCTGTGTGTGTGATGGCTGCTTGAAGATGTGAGGGCTGGTTCCTGGTCCGTCAGCAGACGTTGACTGGAAAACGAAAAGCTGTTCTGGTTCCGGCTTTTGGATCAGTCTCGGTCACTCAGACCAAAATGGCAGCCACGGGCTGAAGGTGGGAGAGAAAGAGAATAGAGAAGTAGAGGCAGTTGCAGCAAACGCTGAGGTAGAGAGAGACACAGGTGTGGTTGAGCGATGTTCTCACACAATATCAAATTCATGAAGCTTGCCTTGCTTCTTACAGCGTCTAAATTGATCACCTCCCTGATGGCTGTTTTTCAAAAGCGATAGCATCAGTAAATGGCCAGTTCGCGTGCTTGTTTGGACCTAAGCGCATGTTTTGTGTGCCAGTGTGTTTGTGTCCGAAATAAACCTAAACGGTGAGATCTATTTTTACCTGGAATAGAGCTGCTTAATCGCAGCCTCCGCCGACGATGCTGTCGTCTGCCTATCTGCTGACTGCTGTCGTTAAACTGTGGCGCAGAGGATGCAACTTGTCAGACCGTTTCTCGTCAAATTTCTTTCGCCAAGCAAGCGACGTTGTTGTTACCTACTCTCCCTCTCCCTCTCTCTCTCTCTGCGAGCAGGGCTGAGACAATGCGCAGGTACCAGTCACCCGGCTTACGCCTCTGCAAAACCCGAGCGCTAGGTTTTATTGATTGGCGAATAGGATTCCAATATGGCGCTGGGCATGCGGCTGCTGCCATGCGGATATTGCAGTAGTGTTGCGCAGGTCAATAATACCTTCAGATGACACGTTTTGTTTCACGCGGCAATGCTCGAGCAAGATGCATGCGGTGTAAACTTAAAGAAAAATGAAAAAAAAAAAACATAAGTTAAAAAAAAATTGAATTTTTTTTTTTTATTGGAACAATTCCTGTTTCATAGTTTTGGTTGGACATATGCCTTTACAGTTTGTCTAAAAGAAGGCCAAACTCTCGTTAAATCCATAGCGCTTAAGCCCTTTTTCAGGTAACAGCAGATCTGTGTTTTTTCCCTATCAACCGGGTCAGACAAATGAAGCAAACGACCGTTTCATGTACATCGGAATATAATCAGGCTGGATAGGTTGTTACCCAACAGCATTTATACAAATACAAATTAAATAGTTACACGATTACGGTATCAGATCATTTTTAGTTTATATAATACACATACAATTAGGCATTTTTCTGTTTTAAATTTCACTTTCAAGCCACACAGTAAAGAATTTTGAATTGAATGGAATTTAAGTTTTACATTACACGCGAAAAGGTTGAAACCTTTTTCAGTTCATGCATCTGTTACAGGTAATGGCTTGAAATCAGATGCGGGATTTTCGTTTTAGACAATACAAATGAATTAATTTTGTTACATGTGAAAAAGTTGATTCTTGGTTTGTTTTATTAGTTTAAAGTAAATGGTCTGTTCTTTTTTTAATACTATGTGTATTTTCCTCGAATTGTACAAAAACGAACAAGACGTGTCTAAACATAGTTATTTGTCTGTTTTAGATTTTGCAATAAATATGAAAATGGCTACTCATTGAGGTTGAAATATGTTGCTGTTGTTGTTGTTGTTGTTGTTTTCTTTCGTTTGTTGTTTGTTTGTTTGTTTGTTTGTTTGTTTGTTTGTTTGTTTGTTTGTTTGTTGTTGTTGTTGTTGTATTCAAACGGATTTATGAGAGTTCCAAAATCCCAACAATTTGCCCAGACGAGACAGTGTGATCGAAGCTTCAGCGTGGTGTACAGAGGTATGGGTCATTCAGGCGGATGAGGGTAGAGAGTGTAAATCAAGCGGTTTCCGTGAGTTGCGTGGTTGTGTGTGTGTTTCGCACGCGCGCTGTCTCAGACATGACGCCCGACGCTGACACGTTCTGCAACGTCGACAAGAAAGTATGTCACCAAACAACGCTGCCACGTGACACTGTTTAGAAACGAGGCTGTTTCCGGTCTCATGACGAACACCTTTGGCACCTTAACTCGACGCCTTGTTTTCGCCTTGGCACCTCGAACACCGATACAACCCCTCCTCCCCCCCCCCCCCTCTTCCCGACCCTTCATTACCCCCATTCCGGGCAGCCGGGGTGGCGGAATGGTTGAGCGTTGGACTTCAACTGCTCGGGTCGTGAGTTCGTATCCCGGTTGGGGCCAAATATTAATTTTGTGCTGGCTTTTTCATCGTTGCTTCCGTCTTTGATATCACCCGTATGTGGTGGAAAAGGACGTTAAACCCCAAAACAACCACCCACCCTACCCCCATTCCTCTTCCCCGCCTTTGCCCCTTCCCTCTGCTTCTTGTAGTACCTCCGAGTCCCATCTTCTCCACCTCTCAATGTCATCCGTTGCAGAGTGTTGTAAAATTCTGAATTCCACATTTTGTTTCTTTGGGGTTTGTTGTTGTTGTTGGTTGGTTGGTTTGTTCTTCATAAAGTGTGCTAGCAATAACTGAAGCACAGGATACAACTTTTTCTGTTTACTTTTAAAAGCCTATGCAAAAATTGCGATTTTACTTGAAATCTTCAGATCACTAAGAGCCACTCCAAGCCAGTATCTGCAGCAGTCTCGGGCGTAGCGGGGAAGGCCCATGCTTTGCGTAATAGTGGCTTGAAGTGGCTCTTACCGGTGTGCAGTGGATTGTTCTATTTAACCAGTCTTATAAAGCGGGCAGGGGATGAGAGTTAATGTTAAATGCATTTAATTTTCCTTTACTTTCATTTCTCCGCTTTTGTTTGTTTGTTTGTTTGTTTGTTTTTAAACAAAGAATACTTGAAAGGATGTTTTGGCCATCATTTTGGGAAAGGGGGGGGGGGGTGTTAGAATACATAACAAGAATACCACGCATTTCGGAAATGAAAAACCAAATCCAGTTCTGAAGAAATGTTGTTATAATCATTTATAGTATTACTGCCATGAGTGTATGTGATGGGTGTATGAGTGAAGAGTGCGTATGGGTGCATGGTTGATGTTTTTTACGTGGAGATTCTGTTCTTATGTCAAGAGCTGTACACCATAAATTTCCCTGAGGGGATTAATAAAGTTATTCTTATTCTTATTCTTACGGTACACATGGCCACTCGCTTGAGTCGCTTCCCCCGTCGAAGCAGCCCGAATTTCCTGCACAAAAGTAATGGGGCAAAAGAAAAATACCAGTACAAACGGATGACTAGTCAGTCATCACGAAATATGCGCGTGTTCAAAATCAGGACAGTGTGAACTGCCCCTTAGCGAGCTAAAGGTGCTTGTGTGTTCCTTAGCAACCGTGACACGCTCGTGGAGTATCCTAGCAGAGCAAAGCGTCCGGCTCGCGCGCGCGCGTGTGACGAGGCTGTCACGTGGGCCAGCTTCTACCTGAGGTAATCGATAGAGTCCTGTCGCAGAAGCCTGTCTGAGGGTTAGGCTCAGACCAATATTGAATCCACTGAGTCATCAGGTGCCTTAGGGTTTGGAAGAGTTTTGTCCCTTTGGGTTCGGGCATCTCTGCGGAGCGGGTGGGAGGGTGTTTGAAGGTTTAACGTCCAGTCACATGATAAACAGGTGATGTCAAAGACTGGGAAACGAAAAAACCGGAAAGTACAAATCTCTGGCCCCGGCTGAAATTGCATCTCAGCGGAAAATTCGAGAACTGTAGGTGTAAGGCTCCCATGCTGCTGTTGCTGTTTGTTGTTGTTGTTGTTGTTGTTGTTGTTGTTGCTGCTGCTGCTGCTGCTTCTGTTGTTTTTGTTGTTGTTGTTGTTATTGTTGTTGCTGTTGCTGCTTCTGTTGTTGTCGTTGGTGGTGGTGGTGCTGCTGCTGTTGCTGTTGTTGTTGCTGTTGTTGTTGCTCCTGCTGTTGTTGCTGTTTTGTTGTTGTTGTTGTTGTTGTCGATGTTCGTTTGTCTGCTTGTTTTACTGTTGTTGTTTGTTTTCTTTCAAACGCCAGTCATCCAGCCTCACGTATCATGATTGAAGCTGCTTGGTGTTTTCTGACACTGTACTACAGTACTTACACACACACTGAGAAAGTTACAACCCCACAAAACCTCGAATATAATAACTGAGCAAAAAGAAGCCGGCGAAACGTCGAGCGTCTGAAACGCCTTGTCGCGTGCGCTGTGACTTTCCTGCTGGTTTTATGATTTTGAGGTTTAACAGACCAACATTTCCGACGAAAAAAAAAACAAAACAAAAAACAACAAGAAGCAAACAGCTGTACAAACATTCCGGTTTCAGACTGTACGGGCAAAGATCCACCCTGGAAACATAATATTCATGTTATTATACATGTGCGGCCTTGGCGTTACAGCACACAGGGGAGACAAATCTTCTTTGGAAGAATTCTTAGTCACGCCTTGAAGAATGGGTTACTTCCTATTACATGTTATATGATTATATCCATCATGATGTGTACTGAGGTCACTGAGGCTAAGCTTCCTGACACGCGGGAGACGTTTTTGTTGGAACAAACAAGGAAAACAGCTTAAAACATCCTCCGGAATAAATTAATTACAGCAAAGGCATGATGGGGCCGGTGGTCTATTGATTAAGAGACTTGTCACCAATGCGAGAGGTAAGGGGTTCGAGTTCCACTTTTTTTCCCCCCTTCTCGTATGTGGCACCGTTCATTCGGGCCGATCGTCGGGGGTTCTCTCCGGGTACTCCGGCTTCCTCCCCCTCTGCTTTGGAAATGTTCAGCCCACCAAATTTGAAAAAAAAATGCAATTCTAAACTCCGAAATTTAAATAGCTGAGCTGACACTTCGCACCATGTGATTGTAATGTGTTTATGGCCGGTGTGTGAGAGAATGCGTGATTCACGTGAGCGTGCGTGCTGGGTTCAGTTCGCGGTGCTTTGAGCCGATTCATGGAATTGGGTAAAGCGCCTATACAACACGCGAAACTTGACACGAAAAAGCCCTATGTTTGCTGTTACCGGCTTCGGGCTTAAAGCACTCATGTGCAGTTTAAGAAACACGGGTGACGTTTTTATTCAAACATTGAAATACGTAAAACACCTCAAGACATAAGTTGGCTCAGCGAAGCCCGTTTAACAGAGGTTGTGTAACTCAATCGTTTATCCTTCCAAAATAAAGTTTCGGTATCTCTCTCTCTCTCTCTCTCACACACACACACACACACACACATCACGTGTCACACACACACACACACACACACACACACACACACACACTCACTTGAAAACACACACACACACACACACACACACACACACACACACACACACACACACACACACACACGGGTGAGTGGGTGTTTGGGGGGTTTAACGTCCTTTTCCACCACACTCGGGTGATATCACAGACAGGGCAACGATATTCATATGGGCCGAATGGCCTGCAAAAACCGAATAAACAATATTATTATTATTATTATTATTACACACACACACACACACACACACACACACACACACACACACACACACACACACACACACACACACACACACCTCGGGTAAAAACAGTGCGGTTAGCGGGCGGTTGCACAACAGGGTTTGTGTAGTAGCTGTGCCCGGCTGTTGCAAACTTAACAGTTAACTCCGTCCGTAGTTCTCAATCCATCCAGAGTGCATGTGTGTATGATGCTAGCAACGACCAGAGAAACTTCAGCCCCAGCTGCTTACATTCAATTTATCATGGAGACCAGCCAAAACCGCCCAATATTCAAGTCAATGGATGTCATTTATTGATACAGAAAGGACGCTAAGTTCAGTTCAGTTCACTTCAGTATCTTGATCGGGCAAATGAATGGGTGCTTGTACACGGGGGTGGGTGGTGGGAGTTTAACGTCTTTTTTCCACCGTGTATGGATGAGACAAAAAGACGGGGCAACGATAAAAAGGCCAGCGCAAATATCTGGTCCCAATCGGGATTCGAACTCACGACCCGAGCATTGAAAGTGCAACGCTCTACCACTTTCACCTTCTTTTCTATCACCTTTTTAACCCTTCATAGCCCAATCCCGACAAGCCCCTGAATATATCTAAAGACTTGTTAAAAAGAACAAGCCACTGCACACCACTAGTAGCCACTTGAAACCACTATCACGCAAGGCGCGGGCCTTCCCCGCTAGGCTTCCCCGTTTATTGTAACGGCAATAAAGAAATCTTTTCAAAATCATGATTTTACCCATGATTTAAAAAAAAATCACCCCAAAGAGACCTGTCGACGAAACTGTGTAAAACTTTGGGAAATTAAAGAAAAATGGTTTCGCGAAACATACTGGAACTTTCAGCTTATACAGTTGAGTTATATTAATGCTGCAAGCGGTTTCCAAAAAAAAATTTTTTAAAAACTATTTTGAAAAGAATAGTATTAAAGATTGTCTTCACTGAGTGAGTATATATGGTATCTTCATAGTTCATAGTTCACACACACACATTCTTCGCATATCTTGCAGTATTTGGACAGTCCGGCACCTACCCCTTCAAAATGACCGTTACTCAGTCAGCATCCCTTCGCCCAACCATTCCCTCGGCTCACCACCCCCTCCCCACTCCCCTATTCCCTCCCCTCTCCGCCACCCTATCCCAACCCCCAGTCTCCCACCTCGCCTAATCCGTCTCACCTGTTCACAACACAAGAACCACGCCACTCCACGCAACCGTCCATTTCCACGTGCCAAGTGCCTTCTCCTCACCGGTTCACAGGTCCAAATTTAATCCGCACCGCTTCAGCGCACACTGCATTGACAACATGGCCATCGCAACCGGCTCAGAAGAGACATGGCTAATGAAGGTATTCATAGCTCACACTTGGGTGGACGGTAGTTGGCGTGACCGTGGCCAGGCCGACACTAGACCTGCTAACGTGTCATCACAAACAAAAGAAGGAACGAGACCTGCACGCATACACAAGAGAAGGGTGAGACGTCTCGTCTACTCGGTGTAGTCAGGGGCGTGTTGCCTAACATTCTCGCTCGGCGAGTCTGACTCGCGAGTGAGGCGAGACTGGCGAGAGCAACCATGCAACGGCCAATTGGCAAGCGAGAAATTCAAAATGGCTTCCACGTGCGAGAGACGAGAGCTGCTGAAGAAAATATTACTATTAGAGCTCAGCGAAAAGGATTACCTGCACTCCGTAATTACCGGCTGAAAAAAAAAAAGAAAAAAAAAGAAAGAAAGAAAAACACAAAAAGAGGAACGCCTCTGAAAAGTTATGCAGTTCAATCGTTAAATCATTGCAGCTCCACATGATAACGAAACAGGCTTTTTTGGTCGGGGGGGGGGGGGGACCACATGGGAGGCTATACATCTCCATCAGTCCATGATCCTGACCATCAGACATCGGATTCTCTTAACTTGACTATACACTTATTTCAGGCCAAAAAAGGCGAAATAGAAGCAAAGACATATCAGCACAATACCTATCTGCATTTCATGCCAGGTCGTTCGCAAAACCCTTGCGTTAAAAAAAGAATGTCCACTGGAAAGAGAGAATCCGAGAATCACGAATTGACGTTCGGCCATCTTGAAACTAGCGCGCAATCCATGATCCGGCGTGCTCGCGTCTTCTTACAAAGACTAGCGAGCAAGAAATGGTACGCAACGCGCACACTCGCGTATTCTTGCAAGATCTCGCCAGCTCTCGCCTTAGGCAACAGGTCTCAGGTCTTACCCTGAAGGTAACAAATGGAGTCTGAAGTTTGTCTCACCTAACCCAGTTTGACACTAAATCTCTCCATCTGTCGTCCAAGACAGAGGAAAGAAAAGCCGAGAAAAGTCTCCCCAATCACTTAGGTGGCAGGGACCTTAAACTCCAAGAAAAACCAAACCGAGAAAAGTGGAAGCATCTGTTCTATCACGGTGTACGCATGAAAAGGCCAACAATCGCAACAGCCCACAAAGATATGTAAAGATAGGACCGATTGTGGTGGTTAAGAAGACATTAAAACAAAATACACTGTAAAAGAAATCAGTAAATAAATAAAATAAGTTACACAAACTTTAGGAATACAAATTTTGAAAATAAAATGAGGCTTTATCGCCGATTAGGAAAAAAAATCCTTAAATATGTCTCAATATCTCCCAGACTGAGCGGCAGGGACGTTAAAAATGTAAATTAAGAAGAAGCAGCAGCCCACAAACTGTTTCAGTTCTTCAGAGGCGTAGCAAGCAAGGACAGTATTTGGAAGTACATGTAACTACAGTTAAGCAGAGATGGCATTGGTGTACGAGGATTGTCAAAACCGGAAGTCGTTTTATTTTGTTATTTTATTGAGGTTTTTTTTTTCGTTTTAATTCTATTGTTTCTTCTTCTTTTTTCTTTACTTTATTTTATCTTATTTTATCTATTTTAATTATTTCTTTTTGGGGGGGGGGTGGGGGGGGGGGGGCAGGGAGGTCTGTTTGTTTGTTTGTGGTTGTTGTTTCAAGAAAGGGGTGTCCTTTGATTTGTTTATGAAGTTGTAGATTTTTTCCCAGTTTCCTTTAAAGAAATGTTTCTGATAATCTTGCTGGTAAAGTTAAAGGTGCATACAACCCTCAAAATAACACGAAAGGTTACCCAAAGTTATTGAGACTTTCAAAATGCTTACGGTCACATGAAAACGGTTCAAATGAGCAGCTGTACGTACATTTTGACCTCAGATATCGCACTGGCGGGTAGATTTTTCCCTGTTATTACTAAAATGCTTATTGCCGTGTGTGTGTGTGTGTGTGTGTGTGTGTGTGTGTGTGTTTGTTTTTTTGTGTGTTTTTTTTTTGCCCGCCCCTTCCATAGTTGTCACATAGTCGGACTAAGCGGGTACACACCTGGGCCCGTATGTAAAAGTCGAGGTTAATTTAACCGACGGCTACGGGCCTAACCCAGACAAGGACAAAAGAAACCCAAAAGCAAAATTAAATTTTTAAAAAGGAAGCAAAGGGAGAAAAAAAAACCCATAACGGCTCAGGCACCTTGCTGGAATGGGCCCGCTTCTTGATTTAAAACAAACAAAAAAAAACAACAGAAAATTTAACCCTAGAGGTAGTTTAATTCGAGATTAGACTCTAACCCAGGGCTAAAAGCCCTAACCTCGACTATTACATACGGGCCCTGGCGGGCAGCCGAGTTAAGCCGCTTGAGCGGCTAATTCCCAGTGTCTAGTCTTTTTGTGGCGCCGCCTCTGTTGAAATGCGTGTTACCCCCTGCGGGATTGTGTTTGGTCTATTGTTTTGGCCTGTTAAAGCTTTCAGCACCTCTGTCTTGACACGGGATGGATTTGTTGGGGGGAGGGGCTTGTGGGAGGGGCCACGCAACTTTCTTTGGTCCAAGGCGAAGTTAAATTCTTGAGGTTTTCGTGGTATTTCTCATTCGCCAAAATCATTTGTTGCCGGATTCCTTCGTTTTCAAGTGCAGTCTTCAGTCTCCTTCCGTCTTCTTCTTCTTCTGCGTTCCCTGACCTTCAGTATTTGAAATGGGTGAGTTGCTTGTCTGCTTTCGAAGTTTATTGGTTCGAATTGTAGGGCCTATAGACTCATGGCCCGTTTTGTCGTATGTGGGGGAAAGTGCGGTTTTGAGTTGCAAAATTATACTTAGTTGAAAGGAAGACGAAACTAACGGCTGGCAAATGGTATCACACAATCTTTACTTTTCTAATCGATTCCCTTTAAAAAAAAACTAAAAAAAAACCGAAACTAACGGATGGCAAATCGTACCATACAACCATCCTTATTTTTCCAATCGATTGCCTTATTTAAAAAAAAAAAAAGTTAAAAGGAAAACGAAACTATCGATTTGCAAATCGTACCACACAACTATCCTTACTTTTCCGATCGGTTCCCTTATTCAAAAAAAAAAAAAAAAAAAAGTTGAAACGAAACGAAACTAACGGATGGCAAAGCGAACCACACAATCATCCTTGCTTTTCCAATCAGTTCCCTAATTTAAAAAAAAATTGAAAGGAAGACGAAACTAACGGATGGCAAATCGTACCACACAATTATCCTTACTTTTCCAATCCTTATTTAAAAAAAAAAAAAAAAAAAAAGTTGAATACGAAACTAACGGATTAATCCCGACTTGAAATCTGCGTCCCTGAGGCTTGCTTTTCGGCCGTAAACATCGATTGTCGTTTGACGACAAACATTTGCTGCGCGTCTCGTCCGCAACGAAAATCTCTGTCGCGGGCTGATGGAAAATGTTCTATTCTTGCGACAATGACGCGCGTAAATTATTGCTGTCAGCCAATCAGAAACGAGTATAAGCCTGGCAGGGGAACTTCATCTTCTTCGGATGATCCGTACGACGCCATCTTGTAAAAACTTTTGTAGCTGTCTGCGTCACGCTAGTGTGAGTACAATCACGCGCGTGCGACGTGGGTAGCGACACGCACGCTCGATGTGCCAAGCGTTGCGCGCGGGGCATTACGCTAGTGTGAGAGGGCCCTAACCGAAGGCTGGCGTTGAGTCATGGCTTTTGACTTAGTTGGCTTTAGCCTAAGTCGCCGCCAGTTTCTTATTCATGGACCGAGACACTGGTCGAGACAACGGAGTCAAAAGCCTGCCGGCCAGTGCAATGACGTCATGCATTCCTGTGTGTGGAATTCCCGGGCATCCCTAGGAATTTCGCGCTGTGCGCATGTCCGAACACCGTTTCCTCTTTCCCGCGTGTTTTTGGTAACCGTCTATTTGTTTATGGAAAGAAGACATCGACTTTACCCAGTAACCCCATCCATATATTTTTTTTTTCTTTTTGTTGGGGGGGGGGGGGAGAGAGAAAAGGAATAATAAAAGTATTATAACCAACAAACCAACGAACAACTTAGTGAAAAGAGGAATACTTATAGTGGAGCGATGAATTTATTTCTTATGAAGATGGAGATGAGAATGAAAATGAGTATGAAAGATGTGTGTATCGGTGTACGTGTGTTGGTTAGTGTTTATCAGTGTGAGTGTGTTGGTTTGTTAGGTGTCTGTAGAAGTGGTGTGCGTGGGCGTCTGTATGGGTCAGTGTGTGGCTGGGTTTGGAAGTAACGTTTTTCTGCAGTGTGGTGAAGGTAAGAGTGGTCTGTGTGATCTGTTTGGTGTGGCGTATGTGGGTGTTGTGTATGGGTGTCGTGGTTTTGGTGCAGGGTATGTGAGGTGTGATAAGGATGATGTGGGTGCAGATGCGGATGTGGATGTGAATGGTGTGTGCGTATGTGTGGATGAGGGTGGTTTGGACGCGGATGTGGAAGATGGTGGCCTGCAACCGTCATGCAGTCTGGCCTGCCATGTCCCCTGACATGAATTGTATTGAGCATCTCTGGGACAAACTGGGCAGGAGAATCGACCACCACGTCCCTAGAGCCCAGACCAGGGGTGACCTGATTGCCGCCCTCCAGTACCACTGGAACAACATCCCGCAGCAGGAGATCCGTCGCCTCGTGATGTCCATGCCTCGGCGCTTACAGCATTGCCTTGCTGCGAATGGTGGGCACACCAGGTATTGAAAAAACGAGGACTGAATAGACACTTTCCCTACATGGTCCAACCCTTGTCGTGGGGTAGTGGCTTGTGTACCTCAATGACCCAGAGAGCTACGCCAGCGGGAGCACGTGCTCCTGGCAGGGTCACCCAAGCTGGACAGGTCGAAGGGTAGAGGTCAGACGAATGTGGACCACCTCTCCAAGAGGCTAAACGGGTTTGCGTAGGGTTAACAGCCCTACCTGTAAAAAACATAACGTTACAGAAGCATCGACAGCAACAAACCAAAACATTCACCTGGGCAAGGAAGGGTCTCCATCCCGGAGACCTATGACGCATTGCAGTGAAAGCCGAAAGGAAGCTGCAAGGCCGACCCCCCTTCTAACACCCAGGACAACGACGAGAGTAGCCACATGGAACATCAGGACTATGTATGAAGTAGGAAGGACCACACAAGTAGCAAGAGAGATGAAGAACTACAAGATAGGAGTACTGGGACTGAGTGAAACAAGGTGGCTACAGACAGGACAGCTGAGATTTTCATCGGGAGAGCAATTGCTGTACTCGGGACACACAGAGGATGGAGCCCCCCACACTGAGGGCGTGGCCCTGATGCTGGCACCGGAGGCACAGCGGGCACTCATCGGCTGGGAACCTGTCAACTCCCGCATCATCACAGCCAAATTCATCACCAAGAAGAAAGACATCAAGCTAAACATCATCCAGTGCTACGCTCCCACCAATGATGCGGAAGAGGAGAAAAAAGATGACTTCTACCAACAACTGCAGACAGTGATAGATAGAGGAGGAGCCAAGGACATGACCATACTTATGGGAGACTTCAACGCCAAGATTGGATCAGACAACACAGGCTATGAGAACACCATGGGAACACACGGACTGGGACAGATGAACGAAAATGGCGAGCGCTTTGCAGACTTTTGTGCCCTGAACCAGCTAGTGATAGGAGGCAGCATCTTCACACACAAGCGCATCCACAAGGCCACATGGAGATCGCCGGACCATGTCACGGAGAACCAGATTGATCACATCTGCATCAGCCGGAAGTTCAGGAGATCGTGGCGAGATGTGCGCGTGATGAGGGGTGCCGATGTATCATCAGACCACCACCTTCTTGCAACAACACTGAGACTTCGGCTTAAGAGACACACCAACGCCAACAACACACGGACCAGGTACAACGTTGGCCTACTCAGGAACACAGAGACACAAGCAGCATTCCGGATCAGCCTTTCCAACAGGTTCCAGCCACTGCAAGACCTGATAGAAGACAGTGGAATGGATATCGAGACACAGTGGGATCACAGCAAGAAACTCTGGCACGACACATGCGAAGAGGTCCTTGGCAAGAGAAAGACCCAACACAAGGAATGGATCTCTGCTGATACCATCCAGAAGCTGGAAGTTAGGAAAAAGAAGAAAACTGCACTGAACACGAGCCGAACAAGAAGAGCTAAGGCAAAGGCACAGGAAGAATACACAGCAGCTGACAGAGAAGTGAAGAGGAGCACCAGAAAGGACAAGAGGGACTACATCGACGACCTGGCCAATCAAGCAGAGGAAGCAGCTGGACAAGGGAACCTAAAAGACCTGTACCAGGTGACCAAGAAGCTCGCGGGCAAATTTCAGCAGACAGACAAACCAGTGAAGGACAAGAACGGGCACCCACTGACAACAACTGAGGAACAGCTGAAGCGATGGGCAGAACACTTCAGGGAGCTGTTAAATCGCCCCATCCCTGAAACACCACCAGACATCCCGCCAGCTGAGACAGAACTACCCATCAACTGCGACAAGCCCTCTAAGGCGGAGATCAGGAAAGCCATCATGACACTGAGAAATGGGAAAGCTGCAGGGCCGGACGAGATACCAGCAGAAGCCATCAAAGCAGACACAGAGACAGCCGTCAACATGCTGCACAGCCTATTCAGCAAGATCTGGGAGAAGGAAGAGGTGCCAGCCCAGTGGAAAGAAGGGATCGTCATCAAGCTGCCAAAGAAAGGGGACCTCAGGGACTGCAGCAACTACCGAGGGATCATGCTCCTGTCAGTGCCAGGCAAGGTTCTCAACAGAATTCTACTGGAGAGGATGAGGGAGGCAGTCGACCCTATGCTCCGAGACCAGCAGGCGGGCTTTCGCAGGAACAGGTCCTGCGCTGACCAGATCGCCAGCCTACGCATCATCGTTGAGCAGTCACTGGAGTGGAACTCCCCCCTCTACATCAACTTCATAGACTATGAGAAGGCCTTCGACAGTGTAGACAGAGAGGCGCTGTGGAAGCTGCTAAGGCACTATGGAGTTCCCGGGAAGATCATCTCCCTGATTCAGTGCACCTACAAAGACATGAGCTGCAGGATTGCCCATGCCGGCCAGTTGTCAGAAAGCTTCGAGGTGAAGACCGGAGTCCGCCAGGGATGCCTGTTGTCCCCGTTCCTCTTCCTCCTGGTCAT
Source organism: Batillaria attramentaria (assembly GCA_018292915.2). NCBI lineage: Eukaryota > Metazoa > Mollusca > Gastropoda > Batillariidae > Batillaria > Batillaria attramentaria. Next base: position 1,023,976 of record JACVVK020000213.1, on the reverse strand, counting down.
CGACTGGATCATGAAGACCACCACAACAGGCAGGAAAAACGGGATACAGTGGACACTCTGGACGCAGCTGGATGACCTCGACTTTGCGGACGACCTGGCGCTCCTGTCTCACAGCCACAGCCAGATGCAGGACAAGACTACATGCCTGGAAGCCACATCAGCCGGAACAGGGCTCAAGATCAACAGGAGGAAAACCGAGCTGATGAAGATCAACACCACTGCCAACACACCAGTCACAGTCGGTGGAGAGTCCATCAGGGAGGTAGAGTCCTTTGTCTACCTGGGGAGTGTGGTTGATGGACAGGGAGGCACAGACCGAGACGTCACAGCCAGAATCGGCAAGGCAAGAGCAGCAATGGTCATGCTGAAGAACATCTGGGCATCCAAAGTTGTCAGCATAAGAACCAAACTTCGCATCTTCAACTCCAACGTGAAGTCGGTTCTGCTCTACGGATGCGAAACATGGAGGACAACGAAGACGATGCAGCAGAAGATCCAGACATTTCTCAACACCTGTCTGAGGCGCATCTTCAACATCCGATGGCCAGAGAAGATCCGGAACGAAGAGCTGTGGGAGCGAGCAGGGCAGGAACCAGCGGCCAAGCAGATCCTGCGGAGGAAGTGGGGCTGGATTGGACACACCCTCAGGAAGCCAACATCCAGCACCACACGCCAAGCCCTGACATGGAACCCACAGGGGAAAAGGAAGAGAGGCCGGCCTCGCAACAGCTGGAGGCGGGACACTGAGGCAGAGTTATATAAGCAGGGTACCAACTGGACTGGAGTGGCAAGAATAGCCCAGAACAGAGTGCGATGGCGAAGGGTTGTCGATGGCCTATGCTCCACGTGGAGCCAGGGGCCTAAGTAAGTAAGTAAGTAGAATAGACACTTCCAACTTGGTGCAATGGCAGTGATTGACCCCCATGTGACATTCCGGCTTCCGGTACCTTTGTTTTTGCATTTTTTTGCAACTTCAATGCATTGATTACACGCAGACATGATTGTTCTACATTATTGTCGAAGAAATTTAATTTCGACTCGAAAATCGGTTTGGGGTGAACTGTTTTAACTCTTCTGCGTTTTTTTCTGGACGCGAGTAGATATTTCTTCATTTTAACCCCTCGCTCACGTCTGCACTACCAGTGGTTAGGAATAAGTGATGGGCATATGCTGCGAACTGGTTTATTGCGCCTAGGAGATAAGTTGCAATATTTGCTGTATATGCGCTTAGTATTTATCTGTTTTACCTAGTTGTAATTGTTAATTGTTTTCTATGCTTTTTGTAACCGGGAGTTCGATAAATTAGCATGAAGGTGCAGCGTCTCCTGCATGTCCTAGGTTTATATTGCCCCGCAGACCAGTTTGCATCCTTTGTCCAACATTACATTTTTTTTTTTCATGTAGTGCAGGCACACTCAGCCGCGAATTAGTCTTTGTGGCTTGCGCGGCTTTAAGCCCTAAAAACTCAACTCGCTCACCCTTATCTCAATGGAACTTTATCCCCCTGCATATCTGAGATAGTCTCCGTAGGGCAGAGCTGTCGACGCCTCAGGCAATGAATTAAATGGTCATTGTGACATTGAGATAAGAAGGGACCGGTTCAAGCTGGCCCTATCACAAGTAGTGAAAAGAAACAGACACGAAGACGGTACTGCTTTTGCCCTCAGGGGAACATACAAGCCAGCGGGTAAAAATTGACGTGTACACAGTGTCGTCTGCAACTGTGTCCGCCATGTTGAAATTCACTAATCAGTTTCAAAGCGTTGGCGAGTGTGGCGACAGGTGAACGGAAAACGCGGAAGGAAAAGGTGCGAACGAAGCAGGTATGTTCCTGTGGGTGTGGGTGTTTGAGAGTTTAACGTCCTTTTCCACCACATAAGGGTGATATCAAAGACGGGGCAACGAGATAAAGGCCAGCACAAATATTTGGCCCCAGCCGGGATTCGAACTCATGACCCCGAGCATCGAAAGTCCAACGCTCTACCATTCGGCCACTCCGGCTCTTCCGTGTGTGTGAGAAAGAAACTGCTTTGAAAAGTGTGAGAATTAGCTGTTACACCATATAACTTTGTTGAATACCGACGATTATTTGCTCTGTGACGTGTCATGGTCACGGTATTCAACCAAGTCTTGTGGTGTAATGGCTTTATCATCCTTTTTTTCTCTAATGTCTGGTGCATTGTGAGCGCTTACCCGACTAGAAGCTGAAATCTTGTTTGTTTGTGTTTTTTTTTTTTGACACAAACCTGGTAACACTGTAAAGCGCATAAAAAGGTACAAAGTCAATGCGAAACCAAAAAATGGACAGCTCTGTTTGCGTTGTGAGAGCGTTCCAGCGTCAGTGGTCTAGCCGCCGGGTCTTGCATCTTCCCACCTCGCTTCCTCGCGGAATTCGTGAGTGCTGCTGCTAATATTTTAAGTGCATGTACAACGATTACAGCGTCCTGCCACCAACAGCTACATATTATAACTGCCTGCATGATTCGAACGATTCAAGGAGCTTCGGTTGAATCGGAGATCTTGACTGACAAGGAATACGCATGCCTTCACAGCGGATAGCAGACGATTGCAGTCAATGACTAGACTCGATTCTGCTTTATGTCACAGGCTTTTGGTTGGAAAGTGTTGAAACTGGCTTTGATTTTAGTACGCAGTGCTTTTTATGTAAAGTCTCATGTCGTTTTGAACTTCAGCAGGTTATTTGCGCCTAGCTTGCCACGGCCAGTCAAGTCGGCGAATTAGGCCGGTGCCCGGGATAGGCCAGCTTCGCGTCAACATTTTTTAGAACGGATTTTGGTTAGTGTTCGTTGAAACTGTCCATGATTTGAGTAAGCAGTGCTTGTTAGGTATCTCGGGTATCCCTCATTTTTTTTACTTGAACAACTAGTTAATGAAATTAGAAACGCCGATACCGAGCCGTAAACGGGTTTCGTTTTTGCCGGCCGTGTTGACACAAGAAGATCGACCGGGGTGCCGCGCAACAGGCGTAGTAATAACTTCTTCTGTTGTGTTCTTTCTATCTGTACAGATAAAACCTTGGCAGGGAACATATATAAATGGCTGTCATGTGATGTTACTTGAGTTATTTTCACTAGTGAGATTCCCGCACTTACACAACGGGAGAGATCAAAGGGGAAAAAGCCGGTAATGGATAATAATCACCTCTACCACAGCTTTTATCGTGTTCTTATCGGCCAAATAGCCTGCAAAAACTGAATAAACCATTATTATTATTATACACGCACGCACACACACACACACACAACTAAGATACAGTAATAACATAAGAGTACAGTACAGATTGTACTCTTGAAATATGAGAGTTTAAATAGCCCTTCTTTTGTTATTGGTTTCTTGCAGGTCAAAAACTCCACAACACAACCAGTTGATAATCCTCGGCAACCATCATGATTCCGGGAGGACACACATACATTGTGTTCCTGGGGTTGCTATTGTGTGTGGGTCTTTACGTCGGCTATAAGCTGCGATTTGATTACTATGTGAAGAAAACCAAGACTGAGCGCGTGTGGCGATCCGTGGCCTCCCTGGTGCAACAGCTCCACGCAGGTTACAGTCCGCCAGCAAAGAAAACTCCTGCCGAGGCGAAGAAGAAGTCTATTTTGGTTCTGTTCAGCACATGGATAGATTTGCCTGACAAGCGGAGGATCTACGACAACTCTTTTCGTATGTGGCGTGTGTGGAAGCCTGACATATTGCCTCTCTTGTACTCTGAACAGGTGAGTTCTTCTTCGACTTCTTCTTCTTCGCGGTTGATGGTCTAGTGGTTAAGAGACTTCGTTACCAGTGCGAGAGGTCGGGTTCGAGTCCCACTCGGGGCAAAGAATTGTTCCTTCTCGTACGTGACACCGTGTATTCGGGCCGAAACTCAATTATTTACGGTCATATCTACCACTGAATCTTTGAATCTGCACGATGGTTTTACAGAAGTTGTGGCCACCATCTTTGCATAGACGTAGGATATCCACACCAGTCAGAATGGCCAGAAACTTCTGTGAAACTCAGTCACAGCTGATGAGATTTTGAGTAGCCATAGCTTTGATGACGCCACCGCCGTGGAAACCCTCCGAATCACATCTGTGTCACAGAATTATGTGCACAGTCGCTGTGGCGCTCCACGGAGCCCAGTTAAAACGGTCGTTGTCGTATAATTATGGCTTGCTATGGTATAATCCGCGATGCATCTATCGATCTAGAGGCCATAAATGACATGCTCAAGTTGTTTTACTGGCAAATAAAAGCCGAGGTTGCAACGGCATTGAATCAGCGAATATTCCTTTTTTTTTTTCTTTTTTGCTGCCCCAACTCTTTGCCAAGTCCAGTGGTGTTCCTCCCAGGTCATGGGTGGAATCCACGGAAGGCTTGGAAGCTGAGGCAATATTTTTTATTATGCATGATGATGGAGATGAGAATGATGGTAAGATGATATGGAGGTCCGTGTGGTTTGGGACTGCGGGACACAGCCGCATTCCACGCTTCCTGTCATAAATACCCCCGGCGTTAACCAGGCCCGGAAACTATGGCACTGCGGTAATAATCCACATCATAAGACGTGCCATACCAAGGGAAGCACCGCCAGTGTCGCACCCGTGAGGTGGGTGAATCTCGGCTGTGTGGCAACAGCCTCCCCATTGGGTCCATAGCACACCCGCTCTGGGTAGGAGCCGACCTAGGTAGGAAAAATGCCGCTTGCCTCGGTTGGGACTCGAACCTGGGTCTCCCGGTCCATGGTCCGAAGTGCTAACCACTACACTACGGGGACCGGTGTTTGTGGGAATATTAAATCAACAGCGTTGATTGAGACATCTATTATTATTATTATTATTTCAACAGGAGAGCGAACGAAAGAGAGCTCAGACATTTGGCTGGGAAACGCTTACCCCACCAACAACCGCTTGCGGTGGTGTCCCCATCTTACGCGACATGTTCCAAGTTGCCATGGCAAAGTACCCGGATTCTCTCTTCTACGGCTTCAGCAATGGCGACCTGCTCTTCGGTGCGGGACTGCACGAGACCATGAAGGTGTTATCACGTGACCCTATGGTGCACGATAAACCCATGCTGGTCATCCTGCGGCGCTTCAACGTGGATTTTGTCAACAGGTTTGTTTCCTTTGATACGTTCAGCATATCTTATAATTCTATTATTAGAAAAATATTGGATATCATAGGGTGTCAGGTGTACGTGATGTAATATCTACCATGGAGATCTACCTAATGTTTTTGTCTTTCTTTTGTCATGTATAGGCCGCTTCTTCTTTTTTTTTCCCTTTTTTTTTCTTTTTCTTTTCTTTTCTTTCTTTCTTTCTTTATTTATTTATTTATTTATTTTTATTTTATTTTATTTATTTTTTTTTTTGGGGGGGGGAGGGGGGGCTTTGTCTGTGTTTAACTCGGGAACCAAGCCAATGATAGCTCTTGCCTCGACCTCTTAGCCACGTGACTGGGGTTAGCCTGTGTTCCGTATCATGTGCAGTCGTCCTCTTTGTTTTTGTGTTTGGTTGGTTGGTTGGTTGGCTAGTACGTTGGTACGTTCCAATTTGTTGGTGCGGTGGTACGTTGGTTGGGGATTGGGGGGGGGAGAGATGGGTGTTTGGAAATTTAACGTCCTTTTCCACCGCGTAACGGTGATATCAAAGACGGGGCAACGGAAAAAAACAAAAACGCACAAACATTTGGCCCCAGCCGAACCTCGAACTCACGACCCGAGCATTAAGAGTCCATCTCCCTATTTACCATTCCCGAAGTGAAAGTAACACCATAATAATCGGCAAATATATTTGGGTTCTGCACCTCTTGTACACGTGTGTGGACATTTCTACAACGTTCCTGCAGGTCTGACGTACACAGCCTACAGGAGATAGTGGAGACACGGAAAGACGCCAAAGGTGTCACAGACGGTTCCTCGGATGCCTTCTTCACCAACCGCCTCTTTCCCTGGAACCGAATTCCAGACATCGTGCCTGGAAGACTAGGCGTGGCCATGATTCTCGTCTCGGCCGCTCGCACGCTCAACGTCACAGTCATTGACATCAGCCCCACCGTCATCGCTTTACATATGACGACAAAAAAGGGGAATCTGGAATCGTGGGGTCATTCGCACAGTTTCTGTAACAGACAGCTGGTGCAGGATATAGGGATGAAGCCCAGTGGGTGGGGCTGCGGTAGCGTTTTCTGTGCTTCCTTGACCTCCGAGAGGACCGAGGGAGAGAACGCCGTAACGCGCATTGTGAAGAAAAGCAAGCCGCTGCCAGGCCAGTGTCTGAACTGCAAGCAAAACATGACCTATTTTCAAACTGGAAAACCGCCTGGTGCGTGAGGGTTTGTTTTTAACACATTGCCGACCTTGACCGCGCGCCGTGAAATTCCCCCGTGAATCAGGCACTGTGTTTGTGCACAACCCTTGCCAACCGGGCGATTTTTTTTAAAAGCAATTTTTCGGGGTTTTTTTTGGTTTTTGTTTTGTTTTGTTTTGTTTTGTTTTGTTTTGTTTTGTTTTTTGGAAAGAGGTCTTCCTCAGATGTTTCCTATTCGTGTTCGGGTATGGTTTGAAAGATATTTGTAAACTCCTTTGTGGAAAAATGTTTTTGATTGGAAAAATTGGGCATAGCGGCGTCGCCACACCACCACAATATGACATGCAACATTAACTCTCTCCATGCCGAGGTCCCCATTGGGGGCCCTCCCTCACGTTCACAACGCTTGGCTGCAGACGTCCGGTTTATTCGATCGCCAGCTTTCTATTTTTGATCTCAGTCATGACATCACATCATAATGTGCGGAATTAAATAGAGCGCTAGCGAAACGGGTTTCTACCAGTCGAAGGGAGGCAACCTTCTTTTAATATGCTACTGGGGAAAATCTTAGCATGGGGAGAGTTAACGGTTACTGCCGAGGTATGATTTCTTGACATGAGGGCCTTTTCACTGTGTGTGTGTGTGTGTGTGTGTGTGTGTGTGTGTGTGTGTGTGTTTGCGCGCGCGCACGAGATGAAGTATTCGATGCAGAAGAGAGAACGGTTTACTGGTGAACACATGTTTCTCCATTTTTTTTATTTATTTTATTTTATTTATTTATTTTTTTTTTTGCTGTGTGATTCTGCTAAGCTAAGAAAAAGGTCTTGGTTTGTTAATTATCTGGGCCCGCATGTAAAAGTCGGGGTTAGGGAGTTTAGCCGCGGGTTAGAGTCTAACCTCGAACTAAACTAGCTATAGGGTTTAATTTTCTGTTTTTTGTTTTAAATGAGGAAGCTGGTCCATGCCAGCAAGGTGTCTATACCGTTATAGAATGATTTTTGTCTTTCTTTCTCGCTTCCCTTTTTATTTAATTTTGTTTTGGGGTTCTTTTGTCCTAGTATGGGTTAGGCCCGTAGCCGTGGGTTCAATTAACCTCGAGTATACATACGGGCCCAGAAAGGTTACCATGCGGAGACAGTCCGTTGTAACGCAGAGATCAGCTGTATGATTGTATCGAACCATGCTCACAGTCTTATCAAGTCAAGTCAAGTTGGTTTATTCCTGACCCCGATACGGGTACATGAATCAGTTGAATTACACAGATAACATCAACTCACTTGACACACTCACGAACTACATATCACACGAACTTAGAACTGAAAAGTAACAATCTACATGCAACATATCAAGAAGTTAAATAAAGAGAACTGCATGTAGCAACAACCAAAGCAAACAAACGAACAAACCATGAATTTAAATATTGAGAGCTACATGTAACAAGAACCAAAGCAAACAAACAAACCATGAATTCAAATAAAGAGAACTACATGTAACAACAACCAAAACAAACAAACAAACCAACCACGAATTTAAATAAAGAGAACTACATTCAGCAATCAAAACAACACGCGTTTAAAGGAAACTACATGCACATGCATACAACAATATACAAGATAGTAAACATAAATAAGTTGAGCACCCAACTCATGGTCCGTCTGTGTGCATTTGGAAACTTTTCATAATTACCTTAATTAGATGAACCAAATTAATTTACCGGCGTTTATTTTGCTCGCAAACAGGTTACTTAATTTAATGATGTTTGGGCGTCTTATCGCTGTAGTGAAGTATTCCATAGTCTTTATTCTGTACTCTTTATTTTACTCTTTACTTTACTAACTCCGTAGGCTGTCGGGAAAGCAAAGCGTTTAATTTGTTTTTATTATTCTTTCTTTTGATTTTAGTAGCTGTGCTTTGGTGTTTCATGCATATAGATTTTCGTATGTGGGATTGTCACGGTTATTTTCATTTTTGTTTGGATTAAAAAATGTACATGGTTGTACAAAATGCCTTTAGGCTGACACTTCGTTGTGAAACTAATAAGTTGTCTTTTTTTGTCTCCTGTATTTAACGTTCTGTGCAAAATGTTTCTGAAGAAAGTAACTTTTAGTCGATCCCTGTTTGACGACCTTCGGTAAACTTTTTTTTACGTGAAGATTAATATGAAGATTGATATGTGATATTTGTTGTTGTGATTGCTAATTTTCACTATTCGTTTTTGTTCTTTTCTGCCCCACATTTTTTTTCCACACACAGTCCATGGTCTTTTGTCACCAAAGGATGGGTGTTGTGATATTTTTACTATTTTGTTGTTGTTGTTGTTGTTTTTTTCCCGCGCCGTGTATGTCAGTACGTCCGCAGAGTTATCTTTTGTTTGTTTGTTGAAGTTATGTCCCATTTGTTTATGTCCTGAAGAAGGCGAAAGCCGAAACGTTGACCTGTGCCGTCCTTTGTGAAAGTTAAGTGGTTTCTGTCCCTTTTATGTGTCGCTTTTATTTGCTTAACTTGTAACCACTTCGCAGTCATTACCGTTTCCTTTTCTACAAGTATACATTTATACCTAAGTAGATCTTCATGGCTAGACATTTGTGAGCGCTCTGGACAAATGTATGTTCGTCTGGGGGTGGGGGGGGGGGGGTCACCGTTGTTTCTTGTTTGGGTTTTTTTTTTTTTTCTGTGGTTTTCTGTGTTTTTTGTTGGTTTTGATTTTTTATCATTTAAACATTTTTTATTCACTAAATTCACCGTCAAACAGTAAACCGTATTACGTTGAAAAGAGCACAAGAAGTAAAACTTATATAATTATGTGCTCATCTAAACCAGTTTACAAAATGCCTGGCGGAGAAATTGGCGTGGAAAAACTGACTGGACTGAAATGTAAAGACATAAAAAGAGAAAGAAAAATAAAAAGAAAAAGAGAGCAGGAAGAAGACAGGAAAGATGAAAGAGCATATCAAACTCTACTGTGAGTGGTGGTGGCAACAGCCCGCCCGCGTGGACGCAGGTTTGTAAATTTAAATGGCGAAGCGACCCGATAGGTCAATAAATTGTTGAACTGTTTTTTGTTCAGTTTTATTATTATTTTTATCGCGAAGTCGTGGATACAGTTATTTTATCGTGACGTCATAAGATGGTTTAAGGCGATGTCACACTGAAAACGCCCGAAACATGCTTTCCGAAACAATACATGACACGTGAAAACAAGCAAGCGCGCGTCTAAGGCGAGAGAGAGAGAGGGTCCCGCTACGGTCATGTTGACTGAGCGGATACGGGAAGGTGTCACTTGACACTCCGCACGGCGGCTTTCGTTAGTTGAAACACAAAACATGTTTTCGGATTTTAGGGCAGGCTCTAAAACTGAAAACACGATCAAAACATGTTTTGAAAACATTGTTGTGAAGTATGTCACACGACAAAACACGTTGTTTCGCAGCGAAACATCTGAAAACAATGTTTTCAAGTGTTTTTGCCCTCTCGTGTGACATGGCCATTAGATGGCCTCGCGTTAAAAAGAAAAGTTACGTCTAACGTCACATCGTACTACGCGCATGGACAAAAGATGTCACCGTGACTCCGACCACGTACTGGGCGAGAGTGAGGCTTGAGGCAGATCGACACAGATGTTATCGCTGGGTAACTTATCACTCTCTCGCCATCGGCAGTGAGGGCAGTGGCTTAGGTTTCATTGATTACCCCGAGGGTACACTGTCTGTTGCTATGGTTAGCAAACTACGTTACCAGCTGTGTGGACTGTAGACCACCGTCGTATCTTTAGGGCGCCCCCCACCCCCGCCCTCTCTCTTGTTTCTACATTTTTTTTTTTATATTCCCGTAGCTTATAGATTGTTCTTCCTTTGCTCACATTCTCGTAGTTTAAACTACAAAAGGTAATTTAAAAAATGCACACACACACACACACACACACACACACACACACACACACACACACACACACAGAATGACAATGACAATAATCTTTATTTTCCAACGGTAGAAGTTTTGGCAGAAAAAATACCATGTTCGAAATTTCCTTTTTATTTTCACCACTTACGTAGTGTTATATATTCAAGTAGGGTCATGAGAATTTAGAATTTGCAACGACACCTACGATAATTGACGGTCGCGTTAACTACCTCTACTGCTGAAAAAGGATTCACTGATATCTCTCTCTCTCGTTCGTATAATTACTATGTAAGTGTGACTGTGTTGAGCTCTGTGCAAACAATGGCATGTGCGGAAAGTTCAGTATTGTAGGGTTCATGTAAAGTATATGGTCTGTGCTATTGTGTGTGAATATCATGTACATGTGCATACTGTATAGAGATCTATGTAGTATGATACTGTATTCTTGTGTTGCCTACCTCCCCCCTTTCAGTCATGGGCCAAAAGCCTTACTGAAATAAAAATTTGTTATTGTGAGTGAGACAAAGTACAGGTAGTAACAGGCGAAGAGGAAGGGGCTAGTAGTACTGTGTAAGAGTAAGGGGCTTAACAATGGTTTTTCTTTTTCTTTTTTTATATCCGGTGTTGTCTCCCCTTCAGTTGGTCAAGTTTGCCGACCCGAACACTCTACTTACGCTGTGCCACTACATTGTTCACGTACTGCCGACAATACTTCAACTTGTGTAGAATCTATTTTGTAAGCCATGTATATTTGTGTCTAAGTATTCAGTATAGGTAAATCGTGTATATGTGTTTGTGTAATGTCTGTATGTATACTTGTAATATGCCAAAAAGAAAAAAAAAATGTCATTGTTCTCTCTCTCTCTCTCTCTCTCTCTCTCTCTCTCTCTCTCTCTCTCTCTCTCTCTCTTTACAATTTACTCAGTGAAACAGTTCTTGCCCTTCGCTACCTTCATTGACCGTCCAGAGTACATTAACTTAATTTTTGAAAAAATTACAAAGCTAGAACAACAACTCCAATTGAGTCTTTTTTTAAATTCCATGAACGCCTTGTTGGGCATTGGTAGTTCGCCGTTTTCCCATTCAGTCCTGTCCTACACCGCTGCGAAAATAACAGCAACAATAATACTATTAATTACTACTACTGCTTGTGCTGTCAATACTACTGTTACTACTACTGCTGCTACTACTGCTACTACTGCTACTGCTACTACAACTACAACTGCTGCTACTACTACTACAATTACTGCTACTACTAATACCACACCACCAGAACTGCTACTATTATTTTCGAATAATAAATTAAAAAATGAATAAACGGTTTTTATTTAGTGCTGCTCTCGCAAAAGAAAGACTCCCAAAACACACACACACACACACACACACCACTGTGACATGCACACACACACACACGCACGCGCACACACACACACACACACACACTTGGCTGCACGCTCCACCGTAACAGCCGCTTCCCTCATTCCCCCCCCCCCCTCACACTCACACACACACACACACACACACACATTTGTGACCCGTTCTCGCGAAAGGGACCATAAGTCGCGCTAGGCCGAACGCCGCTAAAGACGAAAAGTGCAGGGGGTCAGAATGGCCGCCTTGTGAGTAGCCAACTTCAACTGCTGATATCTCTGTCAACTTTAGTAGTACAGCTTTCATTCTTATATTAAATTAAACTGCATAACCAGTAAATTGCAGTGATATACATAAATTTCGACTTACGGTCCCTTTTGTGATAACGGGTCACATTTGGTTGCACGCTCCACCGTAACAGCCGCCTCCCTCATCCCCCTCCCCCCCCCCCCACACACACACACAAACACAACATTCTTATTACAGTAAGAGAAGTGACTTTAAGCCAAACAACGCCTAGCAAAAACTACAAGCTCACGTGCTCGCCAGTGTGTGCTAGCTGAAGCGGGCAGTACGTCCATATCGACTTTGTACATTGCTGCAAAACACAAGGACAAAAGATAGGGGAGGACGTAAGAAATGAAGCACACACGTTCACGCCTGAGATGCTTTGGTATCGTCGACTGGACAGACCTACAGCACTCCAGCTCTGTACAATCGGGCTTCACTACACTTCTCCTCTGCACTGACCCGAAATCGGCTAGCCCAGACCTGCGCCGAGACAAGTGATACCTAAGAAGGCAAAAACAAAAATGCCCAGTGACAAGGAAAGCGGACAGTCCTGAACAACTTTGTGGTCAACGTGGTATTTCACAGTGTGCACAGGAGCGGTGTGAGTAAACGGCAAGGGGGTTGCACTCTGACAGGCCAAGGTGTTGCACTCTACAGGCAAGTATTATTGCACGGTGCAGACGATCACGTACCTGCCTTGTGGTGGAATAAGAGACGATTACAAAAGCATACACACCCGTGCTCTAGGACTGAATGTAATAATTCAGACAGAGACATGTTATGTATGTCTCTGATTCAGAAACACGCCTACTTTCACTCTGAAGACAGCCTGCCATCACTTGCGCCACTGAGGATCCCTCTGGGCTCAAAGCTGGTCAAGGATGACATAGTGCGCGACCTTGTGTTTGAGAGCACCGAGACAATTTAGGCCCGTCACGGTAGCGCAGTGAGCGCCATTTCCCACCGTGCACAGAGGTACTTTCCACTGAAAGACTCTGTGCCCCAGAGAGTGGTGCTTGTCTAGGTGCGGGTCTCGGCTAGCCGATTTCGAGTCAGTGCAGAGGGTAAGCATAGCGAAGCCCGATGGTACAGAGTTGACAGCACTCCGGTGATGTGGGAACCCCACTTTTGGACCGCCACCCTAGGGTACGCCGGTGGCAGGCCGCCTCCCTCAAACACGTAGCGTCACCCGGCGAGCGGCAGTGTATCACGAGGGTGGGTGGGTGTTTGGGTGTTTAAACGTCCTTTTCCACCACATATGGGTGATATCAAAGACGGGGCAACGAGGGGGGGGGGGGGGGAGGCCAGCACAAATATTCGGCTCCAGCCGGGATTCCGAACTCACAAGCCGAGCATTGAGAGTCCAACGCTCTACCATTCGGCTATCCCGGTTCCCCCAGGGTACTAGTCACGAAAACGTGTGTGTGTGTGTGTGTGTGTGTGTGTGTGTGTGTGTGTGTGTGTGTGTGTGTGTGTGTGAAATTAAAATGTCAGGTGTGAAAATCATGGACTGAAGGCTTGATCATACAGGGAAAGTGGTAAGCGTCGTGGTGTATTCGCGAGATCAGCGACCGAGATCGACTTTGACGTCAGCTCCCTGAAATCTAGCTGAAGGTACGCCATGGGCGCAAAGGAATCATGGGATCGTTGGTTCCGCGGTGGCTCACCCGGGGATACTCTCCGGGTACTCCGGCTGCTTCGCAAATATTCGACCCACAAAAAAATTCAAAAGGTAATTGTAAACCCCGAACCTGAAATACCTGAGAGGACCTTCCGCACCACGCAACTGTAATGTGTTGATGTCCGGTGTGTGAGAGAATGCGTGTGATTCACCTAAGCGTGCATATAACTGGTTCAGTTCGCGGTGCTTTGAGCCATTCAAGTAAATGGGATTAAGCGCCGGCGGTAATGTACTTGTTATTAACTATTTCACGACCATTTCACGAACGTTATGTGTAAGAGGATTATATAGCGTTTTCCTCCAACTTTGCATCTCTGGTACGTAGCCTGAGGACGCTGTTACCAAGCACCCAAAGCCCATGTTATCTCCGCTCTCACTGAGACCGCTATGCCCAATTTTTCCAACCAAAAATATATTTTTCCATAAAAATACTTATAATTATCTTTGAAACCATGCCAAATTCGATTAGGAAACATCCAAGGAAGACCTCTCTCAAAAACAAATCGAAAAATTGCTAAAATCGGCCCGTTTGGCAAGGGCTGTTCACGCACACAGTGAGTGGGCCACGGGGAAATTCCACAGCGCGTGGTCAAGGTCGACAATGAGGTAATCTGATTATCAAGAAGAAGAAAAAATTCCATACCACTGAAACCCCCTGTGGCTCTTCGGACGACGAAATCATGGTCGCACGACCCAAGACAGTAGCGACTGTGCGAGTGGCACATCTTACACCACCGGCGGCATTCTCCAAGAGTTCTTGTCCGGATTTGAGCGTTGACTTTGTGGCACGAGGTCGTAGACAGCGTCAGGGAGATAAGATTTACTACATAAACTAGGAACAACAGCATTCCTTTTTGTAACGCCATTTTCGCCTTCGATCGTGATGAGACGAAGCTGTTCCCTGTAGCAGTTTTCCGGTTAGGGTACTTGTGAAACAGGTCAAGACTGTGTGCTTTTCTGAACCACAGTTGAATAAGAAGGGGGCGAGTGTGTCAGATCATTTGTGACAAAAAACATACTCGCGCCAAGAAATCATTCCCATCAGATGAAGTCTTCGTACCAGGTGACGTTGGTAGAACTTATCGCTGACGAATAACAGTGATACTGAAATTGTTATCGTGTGTTTGCTTTGATTATGAGAACACCGCTTACCGAAGGGGTTCTCTCTCTGTGTCTCTCTCTCTAAATGGAACTATAAATGTTTGTCCTTTACGCGCGCGCGCGTGTGTGTGTGTGTGTGTGTGTGTGTGTGTGTGTGTGTGTGTGTGTGTGTGCGCCTGCGGGTGTGTTTGTAATACGTGCGAATGAATTGGTGTGCCTGCACGCGAGCGGGTGTCTGCGAATGTGCGTGACTGTATTCTCTGGTTCCAGATTTTTTTCTTCAATTTTGTTGTTGTTTCTGTTTTTGTTTTTGTCTTTTTATTCTTATTATTTGCTTTTCTCTAATCGTTTGTAGTATCAGCAACGGCAAGTTTGCAAACTGACGTAAGTTTTTCCGTCAAAACTTTTACCGTTGAGAAATAAATTTTCTTCATCATCATCATCATCATCTCTCTCTCTCTCTCTCTCTCTCTCTCTCTCTCTCTCTCTCTCTCTCTCTCTCTCTCTCTGCAATGTACTCAATAAAACTTCTTGTGTCCTGTGTTGGCGACATGATGTCCGGCAGATGTTAACTTAAGTTTACAAAAAAATACAAAGCCAAAACAACAACTTAAGTTTAGAGTCTTTCTTTAGTTCCTTGAACACATCGATGGACACTAATGGTTCTTCGTGTTGTGGTACGCTATACGCTACACTGTAAGAATAATAATAATAATAATAATGAGGATTTGTCTGGCGCCCAACCTCCTGCTGGAGCTCTGGGCGCCTCACAATAGCCAGTATAGTGTCAATACATACACATGAGATACAAATGAAAAATACATTACACATTACATACACATGTATGAAATAGACGTCACATACACGTTACATACACACAGCTATGATACATCTTAACACGACATCGTAAAATGACAATGATGGTGACAGTGAAGGTAAGAAGTTAGTCTGTATAGTACAGCCGGAAGAAATAGGATTTCAAAGCAGTTTTAAAAGAGTCCGTTGACTCTGCATGGCGTACATGGTAAGGCAGGCTGTTCCAAGTGACTGGACCGTGGTACAGCAATGCTCGCTGACTGTACCCCCCCCCCACCCCCGAAAAAGAAAATGTATCCGACATTTCTCCAGAATATTGTTCTCTGTGGTGCAGAAACGACTGGACATTACCTTGTCCTTCTGATTAACCGATGTCCAGCTTCAATGTGAAGTGCCAGCATGTCCACGCCAGTGACTCCTTCACAGTAGTGGTCGGGACGTCAGGGAGGCAACAGTGTGTTTCTGTTTTACACTACTCGCCAATGCAAACTTTCAGTGAGTTAACTATGAGTGCTTTACGTCCGAAAATAGTAATGAAAAAGAGAGCGAAAGTGTGAGTTTTGACTTTCCATAACCCACTCAGTGCTTTACTAGTTCACAGAAACACACTCCAGTTACGTCATCAATCAGAAAGTGCGTCGTTTCAAACATTTGGAACTCATACGTCACGCCCGGTGCACAATTATTTTGCTCACTTTTGGGGGCGAAATTTCCTCACAAGTCAGTACGCAGAATTTTGAGGGGGTACAAAAGTCACTAGTCACCCGTACAGAAAAACAAAATGTCGCAGAAAATGTCTGCGACCAGAGGAGTGGAGGTACTAGTCTGAATGCTCGTGGTATAAACAGCTTACATGCCTAGTTCGAGTGGTTTACGGCGAAAGACTAACCCCTCGATGGTTCAATCGAGGGGCTAGTCTTTCGCCGTAAACCACTCGACCTAATCATGTAAGCTCTGTGTCACAGAGGACGCTGCACAGTACACAGTTCCGACCGAAACCAGGTTTGTGGGAAGCCGAAGCATATCAGTCATCGGCAGCAGGAATGGAAGCACCAGCCAAAGGCGAAGGACACCGCCGCCAGAACGCCTGTGTCGTGACTGTCAGAAGCTTCAGTCTTTTTAGTCACTTGTCGTGTTTCGCTGAAATGAAAAATCATCATCCTCCTTATCATCACCACATCACCATCATCCTTATAGGCTAGGCAAAATGCGGAACGACGTAGAGCAAATTTGATCCTTAACTTTTTATTACAGAAATCAGTAGAGCACAGGCCCCTAATGCTGTGATGGTCTCCATCCTCGTCACCGTTAAAAACGACCGTTTATCTTGCCATTTTCACTATATGAGCCCTATAAATGGGCTTTTGAGGGTGTGCACAAAGTCAGCCGCGAATTAGTCTTTGTGCCTTGCGCGGCTTTAAGCCCTAAAAACTCACTCACTCACTCGTGTGCACAAAGTATGCGTGTTTGAGGGTACAGAAATGCGCAGAACTCCACTCTAAATACGGTTACTGTTAGACAAGACATGCATTGTTGACATACTGAAATTTTACCCTCGTCAGAATGATGCTTCCTGGATAATTGCGGCCATTAGTTTGGCCGTTGATTCAAAGGACCCTGTAAAGCGGCTGTATTTGATGCTTGTGTACTTATCAGGTCACTGCAGGTGACATGTATCGCGGAAAACATTTACGAACATTGAACAGTTTAGTCAGAAAACACTTTCTTGTACCAAAGCTATTTCAATGAACTTTTGATATGACACAACCATGTCCAAAAAAAAAGGGGGGGGGGGGGGGCTCACGTGGATATCATATTTCATACTTACCTGCACATGCGGTGGCAAGGGAACTTCACAACACCAAAGGAAGTGTTTTCTGACTAAACTGTTCAATGTTCGTAAATGTTTCATCATTCTGAAGGGGGGTACATTTTCAGTATGTCAACAATGCATGTCTTGTCTAACAGTAACCGTATTTAGAGCGGAGTTCTGCGCATTTCTGTACCCACAAACACGCATTGTTTGTGCATACCCTAAAAAGCCCATTTACAGGGCTTATATAGTGAAAACGACAAGATAAACGGTCGTTTTTAACGGTGACGCGGACGGAGAAAAAATTTCACGGAGACCATCACAGCATTAAAAACCTGTGCTCTACTGATTTCTGTAATAATTAAGTTAAACAAAAAAAACAACCAATGAATTTTAGAAGTGTGTGTGTGTGTGTGTGTGTGTGTGTGTGTGTGTGTGTGTGTGTGTGTGTGTGTGTGTGTGTGTGTGTGTGTGTGCACGCGCGCGCACATATACACACAGACAAGCGCGCGTCTAAAAGAAAGAGGGAGAAAGTCTGAGTGTTTCTCTTCTCCGATACCAGTAAACAATCGTCTGTCACCTGTTAAGGCCTGTCAGACCTGCGGGAAGTTACTCTGTCAAAGGGTTACTTTGTTACAAGAATTCATTCACCCATGTTGATCCTCGCATACGTCAAAAAGTTAGTGACGTCAACCAGCTAGGCGAGCTAACACCACCCCATGTGTTTGGGTTTTTGCAAGCGCAAAGAGGCACGGGAAGGGTTTCCAGTACTTTCTTTATGTCAGCATGCTTGATGTCAAAGAGCCTACGTGTGCGCCCGGGCAGCACACATGACACAACGACTGTGACGACAGCAGGTTACTGAATGGAAACAACATATTGGGCTGGTGGCCATCTTGCTTTATATGTACGAGCAACCCTCTCTCTTATACCCCCCCTCACCCCTTCTTCCCCCTCACACCCCCCACCCCCCACACACACACACACACACACACACACACCTTCCGCAACGGTTTCTTTGGAGGTACGAGATGCCCTGTCTCCGATTCTAACACAAAATAAGAAGAAGAAGAAGTCAAAGGATACAGGCCGCTCATACCTTTCGTTGCTCTGCGGACCACGAAATCATGCCGGCAGGAGTCCGCACAGTACTTGCTATGTGCCTGACAGCGTGTGCACCATTCAACGCATTTGGGCAAACTCGTCGTCTGGACCTGGACCGTAATTTCGCTGCATATGTCAGGCTGGTCGAGCATACAGCGACCATCGTCTGGATGAAGACGCGTTGTCGAACTCAGAATGTTTGTAGTCAGTAAGAAGGCGGTCATTACCGTGTGCCCGGCCATTTTTTTTAATTCCTCTTCTTCGTCTTTTCAATCTTCTTCTTTCCTTTTTTTTCTCCTAGGTATTGCCAATACTGCTGTATATTCCTTAGTCTGTTGAGGAAGTCTGAAAGAGTTTTTACAACTGTTCTCGCGGTTTCTTTCTATCTGTAACAAATCTCCTGTTGGCCGTTTCTGTGGATAGCGGTTTGTTTCGTCACTTATGTGAAATCCTTTCGAAACTGCTTGAATTCTGAGAGAAGCAGAGGTGTCGCTGGTGGTTGATTATTCGGGGTGACCCACCCGTTCTATACTCGGGGGTCCAGGGGGTGTAGTTCACGAAGACTCATGTGTAGCGCAGACGAGTGGTCAATCTACAGTCTCGCCCAGGAACCAATGGTTTCCGGAAAGAAACCAGTGACGAAATTTCCGTGTGTCACTGTTTTTTCAGGATGACGTAAAATTTCTTTTCGTCATATTAGTGACGTGGGAAGCTCTCTCTCTCTCTCTCTCTCTCTCTCTCTCTCTCTCTCTCTCTCTCTCTCTGAGTGGGGATGTAACACACGGAATGTACTCGCAAGCTCAGTATACACCGGGGCACTTCCCGCTTTAATGCTGGATGCATTCCCTCCAATCTAAACCACATGCAGGCTAATGATTTGTTTCGTTAGTGGAGTGTTTCCAGCTTGGGAGTAAATCTGGCGTGTGAGCGTGGAGTATACCTGGTTTAGGGTGGGTGTTGGGTGTTTGGGAGTTTAACGTCCTTTTCCACTACGTAAGGGAGATGTCAAAGACGGGGCAACGAGAAAAAAAAAGGCCAGCACAAATACTTGGCCCCAGCCGCTCCTCGAGCATTGAGAGTCCAACGCTCTGTCTGGTTTAGACCAGAGGGAGTATATCCAGCTTTGAGCAGGAAGTGCCCCGGAGAATATAAAGCTGGGGAATATATCCCGCGTGTAGTCAAAGACCACAAATGCACGATGTGTGTGTGTGTGTGTGTGTGTGTGTGTGTGTGTTGTGTGTGTGTGTGTGTGTGTGTGTGTGTGTGTGTGTGACTGTTGAATGCCCTGCTTGAGTTTCAGCTGCGAAAATATTGATTTGACATTAAAAGTGAATAATAAGATGAGGAGAGCTAGAGGAAAAAAAATTAAATGAACAGAACAAGACAATTCAACTAAAATGTGCCTTCGATAATGGTTTATTTAGAAGGCTTCAGGGTGTGTTTCCATGAACACTGTTAGGTGTAAAACCATTCACTGGTACAAGAGCATACATAAGAACTCGAAATATTGCACTCTTTCTCAGCATCCGATCTTCACAACAACACAGGTTTCATAATCACAGACTGTACATGAAAAGTGAGGTAAAGTTTGTAAACGTTCTGAGAAAAAAAAATTCACTAGCAAATGAGAGTTGAGACTATGAAGACGTTTTACATCACATCTTCACCACATTCCATAAATTAAATACCACATTTCAGATTCCATAAAGATAGATAATCACCGTGACATTCTTAAAATCACAACATTGCAGCAACGTCATGAGCAAAAAAAAAAAGTAAATTAATATACGCGGATAATTGAGAACTGTTAACATTATATTCACATTTTCAACATCTCACATAAATTGAATGTCACATTCCAGGTGAAATAAGTTAAATGTCACATTCTCAACATTATACGTTCCACCATGATTTAAATATGACCTCCAGGCTATCTGTAAAAATATCACCAGAAATTAATATATGCGGATATTCGAAAACATCTTACATGATATTCACATTTTCACAATCTTACATGATTTAAATAGCACGTTCCAGCTTAAATAAGTCACATTCTTAAGATCGCACATTCCACCATGATTAAAATGTGATCTCTAAGCTTCTTTTCATGATCCGAAAATATCATGAAAATATCACGAGAAATAATATATTGTATTCACATTTCACCAACTTTCATCAGTGAAATATCACATTTTAGCTACCATATGTTAATTACATGTGTCACATTCTTAACATCAAAGATTTCACCATGAGTAAGATACGTAAATCCGTAAATCATCAGAAAAAAAACACCAGAAATAAATATACTGATATTTGAAAACATTTAACATCATGATCACATTTTCTCGTTTTCCATGGATTAAATATCACATTCCAGCTTCCACAATCGTAACGACACACATTTTCACCATCGTCTATGAGTGAAATGCCACTTAGGAGCTGTCATAAGTTAAAAGCCACATTGTTCTCAAGATCTTTTTAACTTCCATAAGTTACACATCGCACTCTCAAGACCTTTTAGGTTTTTTGTTTGTTTTTTTTACATGTAACTTCAGTAAGTTACATACCAACAATCACAGTATCACTGTAAATTTCTCCCTCACAAGGGACAGGTTCCTTGGTCAAGAAACAATAGTTCTGACGTCAGCGAGAATTGTTTTCCGGCACACTGGGCATGCGTGAAACGTAGCACCGCACTCCTGGCAAAAGCAAAAATGGCCACAAGGCAGCAAGGTCAAGGACACGGGTCTTTCCCTGCAGTGACGACACGTCTGACGTTCCTTCAACCTCCGGTTCTCAATCGTCAGCACGCGGACCTTCTGTCTGAGTCGGCGAGTTCTTTCCCTTGCGCCTGACTGAGTTCCTTCCCGTTTGTCCATCGCTTTGGCATCTCTGTCGGCGCACGACTTAGGAGAAACATTCTCTTTGATCTCTTCAGTGGCAGATGCTGTTGTCTCACCACTTGCAGAAGCCATGTTAGATGTTACTGGTGTTGGCTGAACTCCCTGCATGTTGTCCGGGACAGCAACCCGACTGGAACATCTATCGGTCATGGTGTCGTCTTCAACTTTGTTTTCTTCCCCGTCAAAACCCAAAGTCTCTTTGAGTTCCTCTCCGCTTTCGCCTTGATCTCTAAAACTCGTGAAAGTCGCCGCGTCTTCTGTGTATGGGTGATGCAACCTCTCAGTTAAATATTCACTGTCACGTGATCTCTCACCTGCTAAAATTAGACCACCATGGATTGCATCAACAGCCAGCAACAACGACGCAGCACCGATGGAAGGAGTTCCACCACAGGAAGTCACGTGGCTGGAGTTTCCGGATATGACGTCCTTCCCAGCGCGCTGCGATTGGTGACTCCTGTCTGATGAAGAGGTGGTCGAGTTCCGGCCCTCGGAAGTTCTGTGTGATTCAGGATGGCCTGAAGCCATCTGCCGGTAGACATCTAGTACTTGTTCTCGAGTGTAACCCAATTCTGTAACGGCTTCAACGGCAGCAGAGATTTCTTCCTCGCCGCCACCAGAAGCCATTGTATCGCTAGGTGTCGCTAGAAGTGATATTGACACTTTAATGTGTTTTATAAAGTTAATTGCTTTGCTAGTCTGTACCAGACGAAAGGTATTTATGAGCGGATATTTATGGACGAGTCGTTTGTTTGGATCAAAATGAAAGTATATGTAACTACGGGCCAGTCGAAACACTATGTAGCTTGTCCTGTGTAGTTTTTATATGTACGGGAACTTCTGTTTGAAGTGTAAAAAAGGAAATACTGAAAAGCTAAAAAAAAAAAGGGGGGGGGGGATGGGGGGGGGGGACTTGCCGAGCTAAGTCATCCGCTGTGAAGGAAATACACACAAACAGATGAGCTTTCAGTATTCTTACATTCATACACTGGTAAAAAAAAAAAAAAAAAAAAGGTGAAGAAAAGCAAAACTCTCAAGACTTAGTGCTGTAATCAACAAGAAATATTCAAGGTTTTGTAAAATGTAAAGGACAGTCTTTGTGAGTGTCGGTATCGGTACCTTTTGGTATATAATATAGCGTGGAACGTAGAGACACCTATACGTTGGCTTGTCACTATGGCCGAGCCGCGGCGTGTGACGGCCAAGTCGACAAGCGCCTGTTTATAAGCATCGGGTAGACTAAATTTAGACGTGTCATCTCGAGTTGGCTGTGTGTATTATCGGCCGTGAGACATGTCTTGACAGGCAGCTTTGGAAATCTATGTGGGTCAGTCCTCTCAGGCTAAAAATATCTCGTTTCATTCGTGTACCGCCACTAAGAGATTCGTCTGGGGAAGAGGGGTGTGTGTGTGTGTGTGTGTGTGTGTGTGTGTGTGTGTGTGTGTGTGTGTGTGTGTGTGTGTGTGAAGGCCCTAGAGTCATGAAATATATATGGTTGATATCGTTATGAAGTCATCGTGGCCGGAAGAGACCCACCTTGAAACACAAACGTACGGGGAACGCAAGTTATCAATGAAACAGATAAACCTCACGGAAACAATTTCACCTTAAATTAAAAAGTCGGAAAAAAACGAAAGCAAAAATACTTAATTATATCCCAATACCGCTCTACGGTATTCTTTGGCACGGTAGTACCCAATCAGTGCATGAGAGCTGAACAAGGACGTACGTACGCATACACATGCTATAGTCCGCATTACACAAATTGGGGTTTCGTGGTACTAAATATAGTAAGTACATGACTCACATCGACCGTGGTGTCAAACTGAATTGGAAACTTCCAGCTTTCGGGAGTCTGTTTCAATTTTAATGAATGGAGAAGTAAGCTTACTCATAGTCTTACACTATGATTTTTTTTTTAAACTACGTGAGTAATGATGATTATTTAGACAAAAGTACTCCGACTGTTTTACAAGCCTTTCTTCCTTAGCACGACATATTTAATCTCGCCTTGATTCGTTTTGATTTCCCCTGAAATCACACACACACACACACACACACACACACACACACACACACGCACACGCACACACACACACACACACACACACACGAAAAAAAAAACAAGGAGGAACGGCCCCGTCCTACAAAGTTGTTTCTCCAAACTTCATATTATTTTGTCTGTTTTGTTGTTATTGTTGCCGGTTCTCCCCTCTCCAAGTTCTACCAACGACACTAGATCAAAGACCGTAGATATCTACGGTCTTTGACTAGATCCTCTACGACCTCGACCGGTTAGCCACGTGACTGGGGGTGGGGCCGGGTGGGGGAAGAAGGGGGAGAGAGAGAGAGAGGCAGAGATAGAGGGTGGGTGGATGGGTGTTTAGGAGTTTAACGTCCTTTTCCACCACAAAAGGGTGATATCAAGGACGGGGCAACGAGAAAAAGGCCAGCACAAATATTTGGCCCCAGCGGCCGGGATTCGAACTCTCGGCCCAAGCATTGAAAGTCCAACGCTCTACCATTCGGCCACCCTGGCTCCCCACAGAGAGAGAGAGAGAGAGAGAGAGAGAGAGAGAGAGAGAGGTCAGTTCCGTGTACTAAACATTTGCCGTCAGCCTCAGGCAGGTCGTCATACAGAGAGAGAGAGATGACGTCAATTCCGTGAACTAAACTTTTGACGTCAGCCTCTAGCACTGAGATCGTCTGAGGATGCTTGTTCATGTCTTGTAATTTCCCTGTTGGCTTTGTGACTTCTCCGACTGAATTATTTTTCACATGAAATCTGGAAGATCTAGAGGGCTGATGAAATGTCGGAAGCAGTGACGATACTTGCAGATTTTGTCTGTGAACCAAACATTTGACGTCAGCCTCAAGCTGCTCGTCTGTCATGTGATACTTCTTCATATCTTGTGATTTCCTTGTTGTTTCTGTGACTTCCGTGACTGAATTAATTTTGATATAAAATCTGGAAGATCTAGAGAGCTGATGAAACGTGGACTTAAGTGCCTCGGGTTGTACTTACGAAATTGCAAAATTGGAACTTTTTTGACCAGCGCTTCTCGCAGATACGTGAAAAAAAAATGTGTTTATCTAAAAGCTCTGTTATTCTTAATACTAAAGCTATAATAGTGCAGTAGTTC
Organism: Batillaria attramentaria; assembly: GCA_018292915.2. Lineage (NCBI taxonomy): Eukaryota > Metazoa > Mollusca > Gastropoda > Batillariidae > Batillaria > Batillaria attramentaria. The sequence goes on along the minus strand of JACVVK020000213.1, from coordinate 999,540 downwards.
ATGTCATATGTGCAGTTGGCATAAGTGACAAAAATACCGGAATGATGAGTAATTTGAAAGAGTCTTTTCATAGATATTTGGCCTTATATGCAAACAACCCCTACCTCGGAAATATTTTTTTTACACAAAACCAGTCAGAGCTACAGAGCTGTAGCACGAATCAAGGCAGTGTGATTGGGTGAACTTCCAAAGTCTAGAAAATGAAGGAATTTGAACAACTTTTTCGAAAAAATTCGTAACATGACCGATTTTTTAAAATTGGCGATAACTCTTCTGAAAATGCGGCAGGCTAAAAATCGTGAAAGGTAGGTCTGGAGAAGGTGAATTCCCATTTTATCTCAAAGTAAAAAGGCCTCCAACGAGGTGGTTTAGGAGATAGTCATCATTACATCCGTCCACACACACACACACACACACACACACACACACACACACACACACACACACACACACACACACGTCACTCCCGCCAAAAAGAACGCAGCAGCATAGTGTGCACGTAAGGTGTCTATGACGCAGTTTTCGTTACGTCACTGTGTGCGTGAAAGTAAGTATTGTGTGGAGAAACGTCACAGTCTTGTTTTGTATCACTGAAACTTGCTGCTGCGCGTAGCAAAATCTGCCCCGTCTCATAAAGTTGTTTCTCTATAGAGAAACAACTTAAAAACCAAACTGAAACAACAACAACAAACCGACCAAAATTATAACAAAGAGAGAGAGACAGAGAGAGAGAGAGGCTGAACTGTCGACGTACTTATGACGCAAAAGATACGACGCCATCAAATAATTTATCAGCACAAGTTGGAGTTGCCACAGTGACCTAAAACAGACGTGCTGGGAACTGTGAAAGGAGCGTGGCATCTGGTATACAGCTCGACACTTGCACCGTGTTAGCTGTACATCTAAAAATTCCACATGGGAGGAACACGGCGGGCGGGGTATTTCAGTGTTCTCCTGCTGCCTGTTTTGCTTGCATCAGGTATGTATGGCGTACCTGTCTCATTTGGTTCTCTTACATTTAGGGGAGGAGGGGGGAGGGGGTAGGGGGCAGCTAGTGGACTAGCACACACACACACACACACACACACACACACATACACACACACACACACACATAGACAAACATGTATACACTCACGCACACACACACACACACAGAGTCCCTCTCTCTCTCTCTCTCTCTCTCTCTCTCTCTCCTCCCCTGCGCACACACACACACACACACACACACACACACACACACACACACACACACACACAAACATATATTATACACTCACGCACGCACGCGTGGAACGCACGCACGCACGCACGCACACACACACACACACACACACACACAAGATATGAACAATCATCCTCTGTCAAACGACCTGCGTAAGACTGACGTCGAATGTTCAGTTCACAGACAAAATCTGGAAATATTTGCGAAACGCGTCCCTCTTACACACGTTTCGATTTTGAAAGTAACGATACAAAACCCCTTGCAGCGATTTTTACAACCGCGGCTTCCCATAGTTTCCTTAAAAGTATGTTAACTAGTGTGCTTGTCGATTTCTCCATGATAGGGGGAGCCGGGGTGGTCGAATGGTAGAGCGTTGGACTTCTAATGCTCGGGTCGTGAGTTCGATCCCGGCTGGGGCCAAATATTTGTGCTGGCTTTTTCATCGTTGCCCAGGCTTTGATATCACCCTATGTGGTGGAAAAGGACGTTAAACCCCCAAACACCCACCCACCCTCTCCATGATAGACTAGGAGGGTTATAGAGTCAAACACGTACCGCCTGCAAAGAGTCCACATTTGCCTTTTATGTCAAATTTCCGTGTCACACAGAACCTCCAAGAACAGCTGGCCCCTTGCAGGTGGCACGTGACCGGAAGGTGATACAGGACCAACATTCGGGCAGCTGGCACGTAACTCTCTCCTGTGGACAGTTTCTCAGTCTTGGACAGCCGGCTGTTGATGTTGTGTGGCAGGTGACTTTTACAACCAGTCAGTAAGACAGTGGTGTTTGAAGCATCGTCTTCATACAGTCTTCACAAAAAGTTAAGGACCAGTCAACATAATGGGTGACAGTTTCAATAAATCAGAAAAAATAAACGAATAAGATTTTTCCCGTAAAATTCGGTAGCAAGGTTAAGGGGTAATTAGTGAACATGGCGACCACTGTGTGGATGGCACGTGCGCGTCACACAGCATGCTTGGCGCTTTTGAAAATCTGCAATTTCGGCAAAACTAGACCGAGTTTCAGTGTTCAGTGAGCGATACCTGTGGCTTTCTGCACGGCAAAAATGAGATGCAGGTCAAAGAATGCATCCCTGGTTATGAACTGTGCTCATTTGTTTGCCTACATAAGCCGCCGTTTCAGCAATGTTCAGCACTACACCAGCATGCCACCACGACAAAAGTTGAATGATATTTGCAAGTGGTCCTTAACTTTTTGTGAAGGCTGCATATACAGTGAAACAGCAAAACATTGCACATGTCTGTGCGACATCTGTGGGTGCTCCCATCGGTGTAGTTATTTCGCATCGCAGTGCGAGTATCTAGAAAGGGTGGAATCTGTGTCAAAATATCAAATATAATATCCAATAGCAGAAATACCAAATTTACTTTATCGTTGTTTGTTTCAATTTATAAGACAATGTATTATCCCGTGATCAGTTCAGTCAAACTTTTATTGTGGTTGTCTTCTGCTGTTCCGTTGAAACGCAGAGTCATCTTCTCGAACCAGAGTCTACGATGAAAATATTTGATCTTGATAATCCTCTTTCAGACTCCATCTGGTAGAAAGTCAAGCTCGAAGTACCAGGACGGTCGCTTCTACTTCCAGCTTCCAAACCCGGTAGAAGGAGGTGAATATTCCTGCATCGTGCCCGCTACCGACCCGGAGCTGCGAGCGACGCTATGGGTGAACGAGAGCCAGGTGCGACTCACTGTACTGGAGGCCGAGAACACAGACCTCAGGACACTTGTAAGGAGCCTCGGCAACAAAGTGAAGGCGCTTGAAGCTACGACGGGGTCGCTTGAAGATAAGACGGGGACGCTTCAGGATAAGACGAAGTCGCTTCAAGGTAAGACGGAGACGCCTACTGATAAGACGGAAGCGCGACTCACTCAACTGGAGACCGAAACGACACGAAGGCCGCAGTCAAAACAAGGAGAAATGGCCCCATCCCATAAAGTTGTTTCTCCTAACTTCCTGCTATTTTGTTATGTTGTTTCCATAGTAATGGAAACAACATAATAGGACGGGCTAAAATTTCCACGTTCATAGGCAAGCATCTGTGGTACAAACGCACGTCACTGCCGATCTCCCGCAGAGACGATTATGCAAGTGTAACTCTGACAATGACGTAAGAAAACCTGCGTCATCGATGCTGGCATGTATGCTGTTCCGAACGCGTTTCTCCTCCTCACTGAGTGCCGTCTGTGTGGATGTGTGTGTGTGTGTGTGTGTGTGTGTGTGTGTGTGTGTGTGTGTGTGTGTGTGTGTGTGTGTGTGTGTGTGTGTGTGTGTGTGTGTGTGAATTGTGTCCGGGCCCGTTTCTTCGAAGATACTTAACCGAATGGCTTCAAATTTGGGGTATCCAAATTTATCAAAATGTTACATTAGACGATTCAAGCGTGTGATGATTGCTTAAGTGATTTGGGAGTTATCGCCCTTTTGAGACAAGTTGGTTGTCTTTCGTTTACAGGCGTAATATTTATTTAAATCACTCAATTTTTTGGCAGTAGATAGCTTGAATACGGACTCTGAATTGATTTACTACTAGAAAATGGTCGCTCTTATAGTTTTCATGTAAACCGAGCCTGAGTTGACATTGCATGTGAACCCAGTTCAGATGCCTATTTCTCCGAAAATACTGAACCGATCGATTTCAAATTTGGGGTTTCTAAATGAATCAAGATTGTTGAATAGAAGGCCCGATCCAGGTACGATTGCACACATGATTTGCGAGTTATTGCCCTTTTCAAAAAAAGTGGCTTTCTGGCGTTTAAAGGCGTAATATTTACCTAAACCACTCCATTTTTGGGACATAGATAGCATGAATACGGACTCTCAACTGAGTGAATTTCGGAGGTTGTCGCTTTTATACTTTTGGCGTAAACCGTACCTGATGAAAGTGCTGGTGAACACACTTTAGATCTCAAAATCGCTCCTACTATACATAGATAATGAGCCTGGGGTGCCATAAAAAATATACAAAAAAATTAGAAAAATTCACTGCAGCCGTTGTCGTCAGTTGACTCGAAAATTTGTACTCGAAGCACATTTCCTTTACACAAGCCACACGCCTCACAAACATCGCAGAAAAGGCACACGCGCACTGACGCAAAACTGTATCAGCGTCAGTTTGCCGACGTCATGTTTGATTGACGTGGGGGTGTGTCGTCACTTTTCGGAAGTTCTCTATTTGTAGACGGGGAAAGCGGGAGTTTCATTGATGTAGTGAGCTTTGTTTTTCCCACTGACTCTCACTCAATAGCATAGTAGAGTGAGAGAACACCACATAGGTCTCAATGGAGCACATGCACAAACGCGGCTCGCGCAAGTCTGCGTGCGTGCGTGCGTGCGTGCGTGCGTGCGTGCGTGCGTGCGTGCGTGCGTGCGTGCGCGCGCGCGTATGTCTGTGTGTGTCTGTGTGCGCGCGCGCGCAGCAGACATAACACAGTGAAAAAACGTTCGCCGCGCAGACTTGTCTGTTAAACACATTGAGCCGGTATAAATTCGATCTTTACACTGCGCAGCAGCAACACTTCAATTTTCATGGGGCTGCTTTCATTGCAAGAATTGTATCCGAGTCAAAGTTATTACGTCAAATGTATTATGCGTCATCCCAATGAGGAAAACGTCATAGATTTCAAAGAAAACAACTTGACGTCTCTCTTCCAAAACCAAGATTGGTCTGACAAGCCCGGTCAGTTGTTTCCATTGAGAGAGAGAGAGAGAGAGAGTGTGTGTAGTGTGTGTGTGTGTGTGTGTGTGTGTGTGTGTGTGTGTGTGTGTGTGTGTGTGTGTGTGTCCTCCCGTATACATGGCATTACAAAAGAACGACCGTGACGACAGCAGGTGATTAAATGGAAACAACATATTGGGCTGGTCAGTGGCCATCTTGTTTCATAGATATTCGGACCTATGTGCAAAACACCCGTACAGAGCTGTGCTACGAATACAGTCAGAATAATTGAATGAACTGGTAGAGCGTTAGACAAACACACACACACACACACACACACACACACACACACACACACACACACACACGTCTCACAACTCACGTCAAAAGGAACGCATCAGCATAGATAGTGTGCACGTCGGATGTCTATGACGCAGATTTGGTTACGTCACTGTGTGCGTGAAGGTATGTATTGTCTGGAGAAACGTCACAGTCTTGTTTTGTATCACTGAAACTTGCTGCTGCGCGAAGCGAAATCTGCCCCACATCCTATAAAGTTGTTTCTCTATATAGAAAAACAACTTGAAAACGTGTTGACCTGCCGACCTCCTCCGCCGAGAATGAATTAATTAGTATCAATTCAATACATACTCGTGTGCTTCACAGAAATTGTCCTACGTTTTGTGCAGAGATTGCCACTCGTCGTGCTGCTTTTCACGCCCGTCTGTCGCGTAGCCGGATTTTCAACATTTCTAAGCCCGTCATCCCGGACAGTGTCCTGCTGAACGAGGGAGGCGCCTACAGCAGGACTAAAGGAAGCTTCTTCGTCCCCTATACCGGAACCTACTTCCTGATCGTCACCACTGCCAGCGGTTTTGCTGGTGACAGTGCTGGCATAGAGATGGCGGTCGACGAACAGTCGCTGTGTTACGCTTACAGTAAATTCGTAAATTTCTACGAGACCAGCACGTGTCACGTGACCGTGCACCTGAGGGCCGGGCAGCGGGTGTGGCTGAAGAGCGTAGTTGGTCGTGGCAATTTTTTTCGTTCATTCACGGCATTCAGCGGCTTTCTTCTGCGTGCTGATGAATGACATTTTAAAATTCACGCAGTGAATTCTTTCAAGCATATATATAATTATAACATTTTTTGGACGATATGTGTAAATCAACCATGTGAACAGTTTTCTTCGCAATGCCAAAATTAATAGTGAAAAAGTGAGATATTAAAATGACATTCCAGTGTGCGTTTCCTGAATACAGTGCTCTGTGTGTGTGTGTGTGTGTGTGTGTGTGTGTGTGTGTGTGTGTGTGTGTGTGTGTGTGTGTGTGTGTGTGTGTGTGTGTGTGTGTGTGTGTGTGTGTGAGAGAGAGAGAGAGAGAGAGCAGCACCCACCATCTGAACATTTTTTTAACGACAAAATTAATTCTTAACACAAACTTTGTAAAAATAAGCCACGTGATACATGCGCGGATATTACCTAAGTTACCCAAGATTTCACTTTCAGATGATTTCAAGCAGACAACGGAAACTGAAGCGTATGGTTTGATTTATAAACATATTCAACGGTACTGTACTAATTTGCAATAGAATCATGTTCAAAAACAATTGCATAATGTATTCAGACGTGTAAAAAAAATTTCGATGGCGTGCGTTGAATGTAAAACTTTTTCTTTTTTTTAAGTAGAAACAGTATAAGTAGAAAGTAAAGTCAGTATATTGCATATTTACATAATCTTTAACTACATATCATATACAAAACTTATAAAATTCAAAGATTTTTTTTCCCGCTTGAACCGTGAACGGTCTGGTATGGGTTATTCTTCGAATTTCGAGAAAATTAATGTGATCTTGCACGTGTGATTTATATAGAGATCCATGGACACTGATGGACCTGCAACAGTTTTCTCTCAGTGCATGAGAACTGAACAAGTACACATGAATTCAATATCTGAATTACACAAATCGGGATTTCGTGTTACTAAATATAGTACATGACTCACCTTGGCCTTGCAGTTGAACTGGACTGGAAAATTCTAGTTTTGGGGAGTCTGTTCTAGTTTAAAGAAAGGAAAAATACTCCCACACAAAGAATTTTGTTATATCCGATGAAGTTTGACTCTTTACGGTTTTATGGTAATCGACTGAATACAATCAAAGAAGTGTTTGATAGTTTTTTTGGTGTATTTGCTTGTTTGTTGTCACTTTTGTCGGTGTTGTTGTTGTTGTTGTTTTGTTGGGTTTTTTTTGTTTTTTTTTGTTTTTGGTTTTGTTCATGAGAAGGAATTTAGCCTTACTTTTCCTCCAGGGTTTGTCAAAAGCGTCTGAGGGTGTTGTTGTTGTTGTTCTGATTTTTCCTAAATTTACACACACACACACACACACACACACGCGCGCGCGCGCGCGCGCGCGTGCGGAAAAAAAAAACACTGACCACATTGTTGTGGGAATTGTCTTTTTATTCAGGAAATATGAGATCAGTCAAAACATGTTCTTGGTTTAAAAAAAAAAAAATCCAAAATAAATAAAATAAAGTGCATATTGGATTTCTCATTTCAGTCATACCAATGGAAAGGATCGGGGACTGTTTCCATAAACTGAAATCATTTACTTTGCGTGGCAGTTTACCCTGGTACACTAGAGTAGTGCAAAAAAAAAGTAAACAAATAACACAAGTAAACCAATACGTTCACATTTAAAAAGCACACAGTATCCAAGAAATTTTGAAAGACAAAATGCATCACCAAAAGATAAAGTTTGTAAAAGTAAGCTATGGTACATACAAAAAAACATTACCTGCGTTACCCAAGATTTAATATTCACATGATTTCAAGCAGATAAAAAAAATGTAAAGTGTAAATTATAATCATAATTATACAACGGTGCAGTCATTGTACACAGCTTCTGTTTCTTAGCAGATAACAGTCAAATGGGTAACAAGCGTTGAATGCAAACAGTAAAAAAAAGTAGAAAACAGTAAATGTAAAATTAGTAAATTCCACATGTACACATCTTTTAATCTCTATATATGTGTACACACACACACACACACACACACACACACACACACACACACACACACACACACACACATTGGTAAAATTTTTAAGGATGTGTTTTCACTTGAATACAACACGTTTCTAAAAAAAAATGTCTGGTAGTAAAATCTTGGACAGACGTAGGATACTTTACCCAGCTTTGTTTTAAAGACATCAAGAGGTGTATCTCCCAGTAAATTCTTTGGCAGCACCATGGTCACCTCAGAGTACACGTTGACGCCTTTCTTCCCTCCACCAGTAAAGGCCATCAGTATCAGAAGTCAAGAACTGAAAGCATCATTTCTGCGGATAGACATGACACACAGCTGGTCAAGGATGAGAGGTGTGTGGGATGGATGCAGATAATAATAATAATAATAATAAGGACGACTTATAAGGCGCCTATACATGAAATAAAACAGGCTCTAAGCGCCGTACACCACAAACACACACACCACCCCCACACACAGACGCACAGGGAACACCCAAAGTCAAACAGCAACCCACAACAAGCACACCGACACGGTGCGGAAGGGCAGAGCAAACCAGTAATCAGTTTTAAATAAGTGGGCCTTGAGGCAGCGTTTGAAGCCGGCACTGGACTCCGTGTGTCCAAGCGGTCCAGGAAGCCGGTCCCAAAGAGCCGGAGCCTGAAAGGAAAAGGATCTCTGACCATATGTTTCAGCTCCCACTGAGGGGGCGCTCAGAACCCCAGTGCCAGAGGAGCCACGCAGATGGGAGCATACTTTCAGCACAGCACAGCCGTCAGATTGAAATGTCCATTTTCAAGACACGATAGTTCTCACGTCCGCCAGAATGGTTTTACGGCAAATCGGACAAGCGTGGAATGTTGATCCGCACTCCTGGCAATAGCAGAAATGGCCGCAAGGCAGCAAGGTCAAGGACACAGGCCTCTCCCGGCAGTGACGACACGTCTGACGTTCCTTCAGCTTCCGGTTCTCTTCTCTCAGAACGCGTACTTTTTGTCTCAGTTCCCTCCTCCTCTGCACCGCCTCGTCATCAGCAGAAGTAGAATGATCATCACTGTGATATGGGGAAGGGGAAGGGTGAAGGTTCTCTTTCTCTTGATCATGGCCAGAGTCCTGTTGACTTGAAGACGTTGTAGCTGAGGGCACCGACTGCTGCTCGGAGTCTACATCCATTGGTGTCTCGGTTGTAGCTGTTGGCACCACTGTGGTATCTGTAGAAGTCGTAGTGGGGTTGCTGGTGGGAGTTTCGTGTTCAGAAAGAGGCAGCTGTGGTGACTGGGTGGTGCCTGTATCTCCACCCTCTTCCATGGTCGTACTCATATCATTCTCGTTCACCGTATCCACGTGCGCAGTTTCTTCGCCGGAGGCAGAGTCCGATCTGCAGTTAACTGGACTCCCATATAAACGTTCCATCATGTCCAAAAGAGCTTCAGCAGTCACGTGGCCCACATGCTCATTTGTGATTGGGTAGTTGCTGGCGCCTGACGGTACGTCACAATCAACTTTCCTTTCAGCTATTGCGTCATCTGTTGATCTGGATGACGATGCAGTTTTGTCTGACGTCATGAGTCGATATGCTTCGTCAGTTTTGGCTGACGGTGCAATTTTCTTTGAAGCTATTGCCTCATCGGTTGGACTGGATGACGATGCAATTTTGCCTGACGTCATAAGTCGGTATGCTTCTTCAACTTTGTCACGTGGATAGCCCCACAGCGTGACGGCATCCACTGCAGGTGGTGGTGTATGCAGGGGACTCTGCTTATGCCCCATGACTTTCTTGGTATCGGTGCTTTGTGTTTTGGTCCTAGAATAAGCAAAAGAAAGAAAAAGAAAACGTTCGTTTCCTCGATTCTTGAAAAGGTTTGCCGAAAACGATAAGCTTGAAGGTCGAAAAAAAAGGCACTATTTTCTCTTCCATTTACTTCTTTACTGTTACTCATTAGCGTTTGAGGCTGACGAAACTATCGGAGCGACCGCCCGCCCGGTTATATACTTATACAACTTATCAACTCACCCAAACTGGACAAACAGAAATGGACTTTTCCGGACCAAAGCGTCATGGCATGGCATGTGATGGTAGGGGACTTTGCTCTGCTTCGGTCAACGTCACGCAGGAGGGGAGATAACAAGTAGTTCAAAACCCCTTGTTGTATACTCGATTCTCTCCCATAGCTGCTTTCCTGCTGTACTTGTGCTAATGTTTTAGTAGTTAAATTCTCTCACAGGTTTAGGCGTGCGTTAACTGGGCTGGCCCCATGGTTATCGTGATAGTTTTGGTAGAGCCCTTTCCCGACCGACGGGTTAGTCAATTAATTGGTTTGATTGATGGAGGCTGACTGTTCAATTATGTGTGAGCATGTTTTTAAAATTACAATTTATTTTCTATTTTCTCGAAATCTCCAGAAGTTTTCAAGCTCTCAAAGAAACATTTTAACGCACGCTTAGATCTGCGACTTCATTCATAATAATTCAATGCACACAAAGTGACAAACTAGCAGATTATTTGCTATCCGACCAAGCTGTAAGACAATGTACTGTGACACACAAACACAAAACTTCATAAAATGGCTTGCTGTAAAAGTCAGTTTTATTGTTTCACGAGTCTACGATCAAAGTATCTAAATCAATTCACTGAAATTACACAAAGTCCTGCTCTGTATTTAGTCATTAACAGTCGGTGTGTAATTTACAGTCGGTGATATTTAGATATTACCCGGCACACGAAAAGGGAGTGATCAAGTTACTGAACAAGACACGCTTTTACCTTCAGCATAAACAGACGAAAACATACAATGCATTTAAACATTAAAATGAAACAACCGCGGCTGAATCACACGTACACACCTACGAACACACCGATGCAGTAAAACGAAAATTTGGAGGGGAAAAATGCAAAATAATATAATGCAACCTGACAAGTTCAACCCAGTTCTGAACTAGACAGCAAGCCTCGCGGCATACTGTTACTCCCTACTTTAAAATAAATAATTCTGCAATCTGCAAAATTTCAGTCGCGGCCGCTGGCCACAAGGAGTAAGGCTTCACAGAAAGACTAATGCAAGCAAAACGATGCTTACAGTTCAGTCAGGGTGAGCCCCAATAAGTGTACGTACAGCGATGTCACTCAGCGGTGTCACGCTGGAGTTACCGCGAAGTCAGTCGTCACAAGATTTCCCTGAATCTCAGTGAAACTGAAAAGACGTAGATGGTCGCTTGTGTTGGTGTCCTCGCAGTGTCCTGTTTCTCGGTGAAAAATCACTTGTCTGTCCGCGTCGTCAGACTGACGTGCACTTTATATACATGAAACTAGGCCAGCTCAGAACCAGAATGAAGCGGACTTTTCTGGTTGATGACGTGGCACTAAAATAATCGCGCTCCGGAAAGTTCGGCAAGCTTCGCGAAGCCGGATGGTCCACTTGACGCTGCCCCAAAATCAGTTTCAGATTGTTAATTTGATAGTAACAGGTAGACGAGCAGTCACAACCAGTTGCAAAGCTGGCATCGACACATTTTTACAGTTTCAGGGCCACATTTGACACGCTGAATGTCCACGCTTCCCCCGAAGCCGAACTGGGTCACTGTTGCTTTCATCGTGACTTGTTCAGGGGAGCTAACGCCGGGTTAAGAAGCATGGGTGCACAGAGAAGCAGACGACCACTGATCTACATAACGTCAACCATCAAAATAATGTTGTACATCTGACGTACCAAAGCTGTTCGTTTTGAAAAATGGCATTCCAGAGGAATATCATAAAACGGCATAGTTCAGCTTATCCTGTTACTATCATTTATCTCCTTCCTAACAAGTTTATCTACGCTTGTTTGGGGTTTTCCCGATAAGTTCATGCTGAGCCTGCCGGCGAAAAATCATCTCTCCATCTGCGCAGCACGCAGACCACCTCAGTTTGAGTTGAATTATTCGGGCTGAGTCCTGATATGTGTACATTATACCCTCGGTGTCGAATGATATGCTGGCACAACCTAAATTCATCACAGACATTTGATTCCCGCTACAGGCACATGGCCGGCTGGCCGGCGGTATAATCCTGATCACACTCAGTGAACCGGTAGACTAGCCCATCTAAAAACCGCATATGAAACGTAGGTACTGAAACCGCGACTGACTGACTAACCGACCGTGACAATACATAATTATACGATATATCTGATACAATGCTAATCAGTAAGCACTAGTTTCGCGTCTCAGTAGCCGGCCCTTTGTAGTCCATTCATGTAACGCATAACATTTTGTGTATCACAACCGTGATGCTCCGAGAGCGCATCACGTGACTGAAACTGAAGAAGTAAAGTGTGACTGGCAGATCGACAACTGACTGAGAAAATAACTTGAATCTGATCAGTCATACGATGCTGATCACTGTTAGTTTCTCGTCTCAGCACACCCTTGGTCGATTCACGTTACGCACAATATTTTGTGTAACTTATTTTTCGACCATAGACAGCTTATATGTATATATCGCTTCCGCACCTAAAGCGCATTGTTCACAATGTCGACACTTCTACGTCACTACTAAAAATAGAAACAAAGTTGTTAAAATGGCGACCGAAGCTTGTAGCTTCATATCTGTCGTGTGTGTTGCTATGGGTTTGCTCCGAGGCAAAAACAAAAGTGCATTGTGTGCCAGAACTAAAATTTTTCCGTACTTCGAAACTTCTTTTCTTCCAAACATAATATTTGCTCTAATGCAGTGGTCCATACTTCGGGGGAAAAATATTTTCCATTCATAATGACTCGACACTGAAGGGAAATCCCCTACTGGTTATAAAAAAAATAATACGGTCAGGTCAATAGACTGTTTACGAAAAGTGCTGATTAGCAAGTAGACTTTATTATGTAGTCAATATGTTTAGTACAACTCCGTGCAGCATCTCTCTCTCTCTCTCTCTCTCTCTCTCTCTCTCTCTCTCTGCGTGTGTTTATGTGTGTGTGAGCTGTGTGCGATTTCCTGTTCTTAGTAATTTTTTTTTTTTTTGTCCTTCTCTTCCTATTCTTCTGTTCGATTTTTTGATGGGAGTGTGGTAACGGCAAGTTTGAAAATGGCCTTTGTATGCCTATAACCTCTTCCGTTGTAAAATAAAGGATCTCTCTCTCTCTCTCTCTCTCTCTCTCTCTCTCTCTCTCTCTCTCTCTCTCTCTTGCGGTACTTGTGTGTGCTTTTACGCATAGATCATCTCTAATCTTCCTAGGCGCAGGCCATCCATAATGCTTGCCCGGCCGGTGAGGGTACCTGGCTCTGGAGAGGTTTGTTACGCGTGCAGGTCGGACACCAAAAAATGCAGCGTCATGACGTCATCGCTACAGAAGATGAAAAGGTTTCGTCACCAAGGTACACAGCTATGACTTACAAAATTTACAAAACAGCGTGCAGCGGAAAGCCGTGATAACGCCACCTCTCTTGACCTAAAACAAACATCCGATTTCAAGGTAACAGCCATAACTAAGGACATCCTGACCCTGTTTCACCGGTATGAGTTATGTACTCTTGAAAGAGGTTTAAATCAGTGTATGTCTGTATGTATGTTGTATGTATGCCCATGTATGTATGTTTGTATGTATGTATGTATGTATGTATGCGTGCATGTATGTTTGTATGTATGTATGTATGCCCATGTATGTGTATGTATGTATGTATGTATGTATGTATGTATGTATGGTCATGTATGTGTGTATGAACTATATGTGTACATTATGTATGTATGTATGTATGTATGTATGTATGTATGTATGTATGTATGTATGTATGTATGTATGTATGTATGTATGCACGTACGTACGTACGTATGTACGTATGTATGTATGTATGTATGTATGTATGTATGTATGTATGTACGTACGTACGTACGTACGTATGTATGTATGTATGTATGTATGTATGTATGTATGTATGCATGTATGTATGTATGTATGTCTGTATGTATGTATGTATGCAAGTAAGTTTGCGAGCCTACCAGAGGTAAATTAATACACTTCCACCAGTTAAATCGGTTCGCCAGGGGCACTGAAGCGCGACGCCGTCGGCTCGCCAGTAAATAAAACACGGTCCTATTTTTTCCTCGCCACGCCAGTCAATCGCCGCTGACCGCGCGCTTTCGCTCTTTATGTATTGTCCAGCGCCGGGCCGGCGGAGAAATCCGCTCGCTGCACGCTCGTAGCGTCTGAACAAAAAAGCCGTTCGACCAGCGTTTGTTTTGTTTTAAATCAGGAAGTGGGTCCATTCCACCACGGTGCCTAAGCAGTATCTTACTACCAGATTGTTGTTTCTCTTTGACTGGTAGAAACCCGTTTTGCCAGCTCTGTATTTTCGCTCGTGAGTGCGCCTGAGTGCGCCTGAACGCTAGAAATCTCTATCTTGATGACAGCTCTTAAGGCCCCGATCCACGATCCCTCACGGCCGTACGGCACTGCCCATTCCCGTGGCAACGGGCAAAATGTGACGTCACCTGATGGCGATCCAGCATGTTCTATTTCATCCGGCGTGAGGCATCCCTCAAGCGTCCGGCAGCCAATGAAAATGCTTTAATCGCAGACACCTCTCCGAAAGATGGCGGACCTGAACAGAGCGCAGCAGAGTTTCCTGATCGAGTTGTACGGACAGTATACGGTCTTTTGGGACATAAATTTGCCAACATACAAAGATGCAAATGTTCGGCGGAAAGCTCTGCACGCCATTCAGACAGCATTCCACCAGACGATCAGTCGAAATCGCAACCAAAACACGCGCCATGGAGCGAAAACTGTATACGGTAAACTGTATTACGTACTTCCGTCCGGCAGGGCCGTATTGCACTGCCAGACCGTGTAGCGCTCCCCGCCGTACGGCATGCCTCATCAGGCAGTCATACGGCGGTGCCGTACGGCCGTGAGGGATCGTGGATCGGGGCCTTTAGTGCGATACAGTGTTTTTTTTTGTTTTGTTTTGTTTGTTTTTTTTTTTTCACAAAATTTAACTCGATCTCACATGCGGATTTTACATCCGTCCCAAAAAATCACGGAAGTTCGTTCATATGACTTGGAAGAAAAAAATCTTCTTTTTTTTTTTTTTTTGACCATACATTATACATATATATATACATACACAGAACTAGGTACATTGACACTAATAACAGGTACACAAGTATACACCACAGTACAGTATGCTTGTCCTTTTCTCAAATACGATACAGTGTTCTTGACAGTTTGCGGGAAAGGTCGACATTTCAATTTCTGCTACTGTTGTTACACTACTGGAGCGCCCCGCAGTGTGGTCGCCTCGTCATTGAGTACGCTTCTGCTGGCTCCGTGCCAGCATTACAAATTGTCACTGTCCCAGGTGTCTAAGTGGTATAACGATAGATACCTCGAAAACAGTTCAGAATAATCTGCGAAAATAAAAATGGCAGCATTAACCCCTGCTGTATAAGAACGAAGACTAACACCTGATATTAGCAAACATAGGAATGATTTACACTGCGGGTATTCGATGGTCACATTGCGCAACGAGCTTGCGAGTAGAGAGCTGAGTAAGACTAATTACTACTACCAGGCAAGCTGAGGTGATACCCCTCATCCTGTCAGTGTTTACGTTTACCCGCAACTTGCGTGCGAGTGGAGAGCTGAGTCGCACTGAATACCACCAGGCCTGCAGAGCTGATACCCCTCAGCCTGTCTGTGTTGACGTATACCCACAATCTGAGTGCGAGTGGAGAGCTGAGACGCATTAAGTACCACCCGGCCTACAGAGCTGATACCCCTCAGCCCGTCTTTGTTGACGCAAATGTTTGTTGCGTAGTTGAACTGGGTAACCCATCTCCTTCTCGCCGGGGTAAGACAGTATGACAAACAGCTATTGCTGCATGTAGACGGCCAACAAGACATCCTGTTCTTCTTTAACGTACAGGTGAGTCGGTTTAGCTAGCCAGATTCGTTAACGCTACATAACCTTAATTTCAGCAGACATGAACGTCTACCTCAGAGGCATTTCAAGTAAGATTCACTCGTATTGTGTGCAGCAAGACAGCACTGAATGAACCACCGTGAACCTTTTTACGGAACATGTGGCCGTGCTCTGCGTTTTCCAACCAGTAGAATACCGCAAATAGGCCATTTGGCAGTCGTTGGAAAGTGTGTTTTGGGGGCTACACAAAGAACTACATAGAACTGCATATGTTTCGAATTCCTTGCCCTGATATTGTGTGTAGACTTTGTCGCGCTAGGTCGTGTATAGAAAGAATTGTGCTCTGCCAGCTAAAAAGGGGAAAATGGAGCGTTCTCACTCCCTCTGTCTCAGTGACTGTACTTCAGTCATACTTTAGTGACAGCACCCAAACAATGGCCACGGTCACTCATTGGACATACAAGCTAAGGTGTGCGTGCGTGCGTGTGTGTGTGTGTGTGTGTGTGTGTGTGTGTGTGTGTGTGTGTGTGTGTGTGTGTGCGTGCGTGTGTGTGTGTGTGTGTGTGTGTGTGTGCGTGCGTGCGTGCGTGCGTGCGTGCGTGCGTGCGTGTGTGTGTGTGTGTGTGTGTGTGTGTGTGTGTGTGTGTGTGTGTGCGTGTGTGTGTGCGTGTGTATGTGTGTGTGTGTGTGCGTGCGTGTGTGTGTGTGTGTGTGTGTGTGTGTGTGTGTGTGTGTGTGTGTGTGTGTGTGTGTGTGTGTGTGTGTGTGTGGTCACTGAACATACAAGCTAAGGCGTGCGTGCGTGCGTGTGTCTGTGTGTGTGTCTGTGTGTGTGTGGTCATTGAACATGAAAGCTAAGGCGTGCGTGCATGCGTGCGTGTGTGTGTGTGTGTGTGTGTGTGTGTGTGTGTGTGTGTGTGTGTGTGTGTGTGTGTGTGTGTGTGTGTGTGTGTGTGTGTGTGACCGGGAACAGTGCGTGTCCTGGGACTGACTGCTACATCAGAGGCGCTTCTATTGTGCTAAAGACAGCGTGTCGAATATAATTATGAAGTTCTTGGTGCATTCTTTTGTGTTTCCAATGCAAAGCAAGCTGGACGAGTCCACGTTTGGTTCTAGGATTGTCCACTACGCCAACGGCGCTCATGGTATGCTCAAAATAGCATATACAGAGTCATGTGTCTGCCTCTGCGCATTTCAATGCAAGGAAGTGTCCTTAGAGAAGATCAATAATTTTGACAGTATTTATTCATCTTTTTGTATTTTTGTATCCCCCCCCCCCCCTTCTCCTTTTGCTGCAAGACAGTCTTTGTTGCTTGAGTGGTTCTACTACCCCTGCCTAGCTGCAAGATGGTTTTTGTTGCTTGCGTGGCTTCCCTCCCCCCTCCCCGTCCCCTAATTTGTGAGGCGCTTAGAACTTGCCACAGAATAGGCTCCATAAAAACCGCCGTCATTTTTTTTATTATTATTTAAATAAAGGCTCGAATGGGGTTGCAAACGAGAACTGCTCAATGTTTTGGATCATAATTTCGTCCCGGGAAAACAATTAACCCATTCCCTTGCACAGGTGTATCAATATCAAACAAACCAAGCACAAAGAGTAGCATTTATTCACGCTTTGCAGCCGAAGTATCGTTGGCATTATGCTGCTTATTTTTCTCATGTCATGTGACAGCTGCAGTGTGAATAATGAGCTAGGGCACAGCACAGGGGAAGCCGGTTTGTGTGTGTGTGTTGGGGGGGGGGGGGGTATACGCAATTTATACGCAAGGTCGCCTGGCCGCCTGTATTTCAAAAGCGCCTCTGCGTAGACCACGCAGGACGGGAAGTACTGACAGTCAAGAGATTCATTATTATTGCTCTGCCCACGCCGCAGCTCGCGAGAAACGGTAGAATTTTACCGCTTACAACGACAACACAGCCACTTGATTTTCTGTTCGAGGCATGTACGCCACAAACGGTATACGGAGGAATTCGAAAGCAGAACAACTATCACAGTCTGCAGTTCAACCTGAAAAATTATGTGCTCTAGGGTTAGGGACAGCACTCGAGTTTGAGGTGGATGTTTCGGGTTGAAGCATGAGCTGTATCAGTTACTGGAAAGCTTTGCTTTCAGACGTGATTTCTGCACTAGCGCAGATGCGTGTAGGTGCCTGACGAATGTATTGTAATACAGACTGGTTGTACTTTCCGTGTCTCGCCGTAGTAAAGGAAATTCGAGTAGCTTCTCTTGAGGTAAGCACGCCGCCATTTGTACAACGCCACGCGAACTAGTTATTTGTTGTTGTTGTTGTTGTCGTTTTGGGGTTTTTGTTTGTTTGTTTACTGGGTTGTTGTTGTTGTTGTTGTTGTTGTTGTGTGTGTGTGTGTGTGTGTGTGTGTGTGTGTGTGTGTGTGTGTGTGTTGTTGTTGTTGTTGTTGTTGTGCTTTTTGTTTTGTTTTGTTTTTGTTTCTTTGTTGTTGTTGTTTTTTTGTTTTGTTTTTTTGATTGTTTGTTTGTTTGCTTGTTGTTGTTGTTTTTTTGTTTTTTTTTTGGGGGGGGGGGTATAATTTTCGCACGTCCGTGGTATGTTTGTGGTTGTTGTTGGTGGTGGTGGCGGTGGTTGTATATTGTTGTTGTTGTTGTTGTTTGGTTGGTTGATTGGTTTGTTGTGGTTGGTTGTGGTGGTAGTTGGTTTGTTGTTGTTGTTGTTGTTGTTGTTACAGCCCCTTCCCCGGATGGGTAAAATATTTGTGCCTGCCTTCTTCAGTCTTGTCGAGGGGAGGCGGGATAGCCGAATGTGAAAACGTTGGACTCTCAAAGCTCGGTTCGAAGTTCGAATCCCGGCTGGGGCCAATTATTTGTGCTGGCGTTTTTCTCGTTGCCCCGACTTTGATATCTCCCACATGTGGTGAAAAAGGACGTTAAATACTCAAACACCACCCCACCCTCCTACGACCGCTCCCGGGTGAAATGCAGTCATCAACGTGTACAATTCATATTCATCCAATCATTCATTCCAAAACCTCATCCCATTCTCCTTCGTGCCCACCCAAATGTAGCCAAACAACTTGTCATGTTTCTGTCATGAAACACGGAACGAACTCTTGCACTCCACTCTGGTAGGGTGACACCAGAACCTGTTGAATGACGACACGACTGCCCAGCCTCGCAGTCTTATCGGTAACCCCCTACTCCCACACAGATAAAGGTCTCTCAGAAAGGCAACAGTAATAAGCTTCCACTGGTCAGCTGAATGACCAAACGCTGTCCAACAGTTCGCGCACTTTGCCTTTATCAGTCACGTGGCAACAAGTATGCGACTTGGACGAAGACCAGTTTGAATTAGAGGGACATGTCAAAAGCCGGATTTACTGGGCCGCACAAAAGACAAGAGTTGTTTTTGCAGCTTGTGGGGTCGTGTTAACGCTCGAGACAGTCTGTTTTATAAGGTTAGTGGAGATGTAAATGCTGGTGTGTGTGTGTGTGTGTGTGTGTGTGTGTGTGTGTGTGTGTGTGTGTGTGTGTGTGTGTGTGTGTGTGTGTGTGCAGAGACGAGACCTTTCGTAAGAGCTAATGTCTTTGCCGTACAATCTCTTTGACACCGTAATATACGTAAGAGCAGCCACGGGTCTACAGGCGGGATGTTTGTTCAGATTACACTTTACTCGTGAACGCCAGTGGCAGGTAATATCACTGAAGTTGTCTTTTCGTAAACTTGTTACCTTCTACTAGGTGGGTTAGGTCACGCAAGTGCTTCATTTTGTCTTAAAACGAAGACCTTAGAAAAGTCATCTTCCTGTGCTGTCACGAAGCCTTTCCCAACCCTGTCCTGGGTCCGTCGATAACTCTAGGCCCCTGAGACGACGGCAAAGTCCGAGCCGAGCTAAGCGATACCTAAGAAGGAAAAAAACAAAAATACTCGGTCTCCCTTGCCGCAACAAGCACGCCTTTTTCGTGGCAGAGCACAAAGCTTCCACGAAAAATGCATGCATGCTGCGGATCTGTGTATGCACGGGGGACAACTCATGCAGGCAATAATCTCGAAACAGGCTAAGAATGTACTGTGCTGGTGAATGCGACAGTTTTCACCGCTTCTGTGCACACCGTGAAATAACACGGAAACCTCAAAGTTGTTCGCAACTGTCCACTTTCCTTGTCACCGAGTATTTTTGTTTTTTCTTTCTTTGTCACTTAGCTCGGCTCGGTCTCGGTTAGCCCGACTTGGCCGTCGTCGCAGGGGCCTAGAGTTATCGACGGACCCGGAACAGGGTTGAGCCTTTCCGTACACATAACCCAGGTCATTGTAATGCACGAGGACGGTGGTATGTGATCTTGTCCAAACAGAAGATGGTGTGTTAGCCTACTTGTGAAGGCACGTTTGTCTGTGTTTGCCGGTATTGGCTAAACTTCAACGCAGCCTGCTTACAGGTACACATTTAAAGGATTAACTCATATCGTACCAAGTAAATTTGGGGTTGTGCACCAGTATCTTCAATAATACGCTCGTAATAATAATAATGAGTATTGTATTCGCGCTTTAGCCAATTTCATGAATCGTCTCAAAGCGCCGCGAACTGAACCCAGCAGGCACGCTCACGTGAATCACACACATTCTCTCACACACTGGACATAAACACATTACAATCACGTGGTGCGAAGGGTCAGCTCAGCTATTTAAATTTCGGAATTTAAATTCGCATTTTTTTTTCTAATTTGGTGGGCTGAAAATTTCCAAAGCAGAAGGGGAGGAAGCCGGAGTACCCGGAGAGAACCCCCTGACGATCGGCCCGAATGAACGGTGCCACATACGAGAAGGAAAAATTCTTTGCTCCGAGTGGGACTCGAACCTCTGACCTCTCGCACTGGTGACAAGTCTCTTAACCTCTAGACCACCGACCGCCCCGACAATTAAAAAAAAAAAATCATAATTAATTCGTCTGCATGGATTACAATTTGGCACAGTGTGAGTGTTGCACTTTGATTATACTCGTGTTTACTGCAGTAAGAGCCGCCAAGGAACAGTTAATCTGGCCTGAGCCTTCTCCTACGCTGGTCCAAAAGCCTGGAATTCTCTGCCTCTTTCGCTCCGTCAGTCAACCTCCCTCGAAACCTTCAAAACAAATCTAAAAACCTACCTGTTTTCATCTCAAAGCTCCGTCTAAACTCCCTCCGTCTTTCTCCATCTCCTTATTAAGTACCATACATGCAGTTGCCCTGGCCCTGAACCTTCACGTCTATCTGTCTCTTTACCTGTACTCTAAGCGCTTCGAACTACCTTACATGTAGATTAAGCGCTATATAAATAAATTATTATTATTATTATTATCATCGCATACAGGGTCCAAAAACCGAAAAGACGTCAAAAACGTGAGGTACTCGTGTGCGGTACAAAATCTGTAAAGTCAGTGATGATAAAGTCACGGTACATCTTTAAAAAATCGTTGAATTTCATATAATTATAAATAATAATAATAATAATAAATAATAATGATAATAATAATGAGGATTTCTATAGCGCCTAATCTCCGAAGCCGGGGCTCTAGGCGCTTTACAAATGTATACAAAAGGTGATAAATAAACACATGACTGAGTAATAGATAAATAATCAACTAAATAAATGCGAATAAAAGCGTACATACATCTATACATGTATACACTACATACATATTGTCAGACATACAGTCAGTCATACAAACAAGCACTGACACCTACATACATACCAACATTTATTATTAATTTATTATTATTAATTATAAAGAAACAATGATGTTGCCATTTTGGAACTGCAAGCCCTGCAGTCGATATTATCATCATCATGTTGGATAGTCTAAATGATAAATTGGCATAGTGTACGGGTAAAACCAGATACACCTCATAATATACCCCATAATATTGTGTGTGTGTGTGTGTGTGTGTGTGTGTGTGTGTGTGTGTGTGTGTGTGTGTGTGTGTGTGTGTGTGTGTGTTGTTATTCTTGTTATTGTGTTTGGTTGTTGTTTTTTTTCAGATCTCTAGTTAAACAGACAAACAAAAAATCCTTGGGACCAAAAACTTGTGCTTTTTCCTCGTAGTTCCGCCTTTGATATCACTCTTATGTGGTGGACAAGGACGTTAAATCGCTATACACCCACCCTTGTTTAAAAAGTCCAATTTCCAAATTCTGCAAAGCCTTCCAACCACCGCCTTTAAATATTAGGATTACCAAGACAGCTGGGTCAAGATGACTTGTTAAAACTGCGACCGAGTTAGGCGACACTTCAGCGGGGTAACTTTGTGATAAAACACGGGACCCGTTGACAACTGGAGTTTCTCGCTGGTGAACACATATTCTTCTTCTTCTTCGTTCGTTTTAACGGTGATTTGCTGAGGGTTTGTTTTACCGTCTGTCATTGCGTAATCCTAACAGCATTTCTTATAACCATAACTGTTTCATCTTTTGAAATACATTGATTTCTCAAATGACACGCTCTCGCGATGATGTGAAGTGTGCGAAATATTATTTCTTA
Organism: Batillaria attramentaria; assembly: GCA_018292915.2. Lineage (NCBI taxonomy): Eukaryota > Metazoa > Mollusca > Gastropoda > Batillariidae > Batillaria > Batillaria attramentaria. The sequence goes on along the minus strand of JACVVK020000213.1, from coordinate 977,231 downwards.
AATGCCCATGCAAAAATCGCAGTTTTCCTTGAAATCGTCTAACCACTAGGAGCCACTGCAGGCCGGTTATTATCTAATCTGCAGCTCTCTAGGGCCTAGTGGGGAGGCCTACGACTTGCGTAACAAAAAAATCTTTTTTTGTTTTTTGTTTTTTTTTTTGGTTTTGTTTTTTTTTTGTTTTTTGGGAGCACCTTATCGGTCAAACTGAAGTAGCTGCTCAATTGTTAGCATTTGACATCGAGCAACTACCTACCACTTATCCTATCACTCTTGTTTAAACAGATTTATTCGTTGTGCACAGTGGAGATACAAGGAAACGGTTTGAGCATGAACAAGATAAACTTTGAATACGCTGAGCAAACATTCATCTATAGCAACCTTGCTACTTCAGATCACAAATTACGAGAGAGAGAGAGAGAGGTGTCTCAGTTGGTGAACATTCTCTTTACACGGGCGCGGGCTTTGGAAAAGATTTGCGAGTTGCACGTGATTCAGTATGCGATATGCGCTGGTAACCCACCAGCAAGGGCCCCGTATCAAATCACGGTTTGACATCCGTGGCCTTGAGGAAAGTTTTTGGAAAGTACAGATAAAAACCGTTTAACTGATAAACCGTTAATCCGCTAACAACTAATTACAAGCAACCAACCAATTTTTCTTTCTGTTTCAGGTTGCACGATAGCTTATTGGCGCGTGTCTGGGTCTTCACTGAAGAGCCTTTGGACTTGAACTCTTCCCGGCAAATCTGGTCGTCTTGCCTCAAATTGTGTGTCTTCCCTGCTGGGACAGAGAGAGAGGGGGATTTTAACTGTCTACACTCAAGGTACTGACCACTGGTTTTCACGTGCGACCAAGAATACAGTCAACATCAAAACCGTTCATCAGAAAAAGTTTCACCAATCACTTCCAACCACCCCATCGTCCAACCAACAACCGTCACCACCTTTACACCACCGCCACAACCAGCGTCACGACATCTTTTAAATTCGCCTTTAGACCCAATCATCTGTCTTCCATCCAACCACACTGCCATGCCGGAGACACAGGACGACGACAGTAAACCCAGGAGCTCTAAAGGTCGGATCATTTTCATCGTCTGTCTCATCCTCCTCACGGCTGCTGCCCTGACCATCGGGATCGTGTTGAACGAAACACTTGGCGACAACGATGCTCCTACTACACCAGCGCCACCGCTACCGGAAGTAAAGTCGGCGAGGTCAGTCACTATTGCTGTATAACGTGATGTCATATTTTGTCCGAAAAAAAAAAATCGCCACTATTTCCACATAATGTTACGTCACCAGTGCAATATACATGATTCTATGTTATTGCCAACGATGTCACTTACATCACATACTGTGAAGTCAGATGGCTGCGTTACACTTAGTTATGGTTTCGTCATCACATGATGTGATGTCACTTCAGGCAATATTGCTGTAATAAAATGCGATTACTGGAACACTATGTGCTTTGTAAAAGTCACCATGTAATGGCACTATACTAATGCTGTTGTGTGAGTTTTGCCTCATAATGTGATGTCGCTGTTACCGCATACTGTTACGTCCCCATTGCTGAATCAAATGATGTCAGTGCTGCTGCTACTGTTTCTGTATTATTGTATCAAAGGGTACTAATCACTTTGTTTACTTCAAGCAGCTTAGTTTGACACCAGATTTCGCATGTTCCAGAGTCGACTGTCATCCGGACAAGGGAGCTTCAAAAGACAGCTGTGCTGCAAGAAAGTAAGTCAGTCTTCTAAGCCGTTGAGGTCGAATGACACAAATACGCAGGGCCTCGAAATGCATATATATTCTGTATTAGCCTTAGGCTTCATAGTCACCCCTAAAAATGCTTCAGTCTAGAAACAATTACTACCATGAACAGCCCATTCAAAGGCACGCACCTGACAGGGGTTTAAAAAAAAAATCGAATGTCTCCTTTCCGCTCAGGCCTCACTGGAGTAATGCACGTCTACTTTGTGTTTAGGCCAGAGCGTCAGTTCATATAAATCCGCTTGCGTCACTTGTGTCCAACCTCTGAGCAAAACGTCCCAGCTCCGCTGGCAGCTTGCCTCTTTTTGTGACCGCCTGGCATGCACCTTGACCTACATAACACAAAAATCACGAAAATGACCCTTTTTCACGACCACATAAGTTAGTACAGTTGGTTAGTTAGTTATTTAGGGCTTTAGGGCAAGTTACTTCAGACTAGCACCCTCGCCAAACAGGGTACCTCAAATAAACATCAAACATGATGCCACGGTCAATTTGTGTCCTTACGCCTGATAATCTATATCCCAACCCCATCCACTTATAATAAGCCGGGGAGCCGGGCTGGCCGAATGGTAGAGCGTTGGACTTCCAATGCTCGGGTCGTGAGTTCGAATCCCGGCTGGGGCCATATATTTGTGCTGGCCTATTTCTCGCTGCCCCGTCTTTGATATCACCATTATGTGGTGGGAAAGGACGTTAAACTCCCAAACACACACCCACCCTTATAATAATCCTTCAAGATCACACAGCACACAACCCATGCTCTTGCCATTCACTTTGAGTACCTGCCCTTTGGCAGGCGATTCATGGTCCCCCGGTTCACCACCAGGAGAGGCAGATTCAGTTTTGTCTCGTCGGTCATCAGACAACTGAATGGCATATGAAACAGGCGCGCCCGCGCGCTTGTGCGAGGGAGAGAGAGGTGTATATATCTGCATCCGCTTCAAGTTTTTGTTGTTGTTGTTGTTGTTGTTGTTTTCGTCACAGAAAGCAAATACTCAAATTGGGATAATAAAGAATTTGAAGAATATGTGACGATAACAGAAATTCATCTGTCGCATGTTCTCTCTGAATTGTGAGCGCCTTACAAAACAAAGCACAACAAAGCCAGCACAAATATCTGGCCCCAGCCGGGATACGAACTCACGACCCGAGCATTAGAAGTCCAACTCTCTACCATTCGACCACCCCGGCTCCCCTGATGTCGATGATGATGATGATGATGTCTGTACAGCTGTGTTTGGCTGGAAGACGTGAAAGATGAGCACCGCCCAAAGTGCGTGTACCCGGAGGAGCACGGATTCAAAATGGTTGGAGAACCTGTCAACACTACAAAAGGCGTGCAAGTGAAACTGACCAACCCAGAGGCACGTGACCTGTATGGGATGAAGCCATTCGTTAACCTGACGGTCACTGTAGAGTATCACACCGACAATCGACTGAGAGTTAAGGTAGGAAGACTTTTATTATTACTACTACTACTACTACTGCTTCTGCTGCTGCTGCTGCTGCTGCTGCTACTACTACTACTACTACTACTACTACTACTACTACTACTACTACTACTACTACTACTGCTTCTGCTGCTGCTGCTGCTGCTGCTGCTGCTACTACTACTACTACTACTACTACTACTACTACTACTACTACTACTACTACTACTACTACAGTCCCATAACCGTGGTAAGGGAAATTCGGGTTGCTCCTCCTCGGGGAAGAGGGTCGCCATAGCACAGCGCCACCTTTTTTCTTCTTGTTTTTGTTGTTTCTTGTTTCTTGTTTTTTCTTCTTGTAAGTTGTTTCTCTTAATGATATCAAATGGACAGTCACATTTTTGGCTCCCTTGTGTAACAATGGGAGTCTATGTTGCAACCCTCCGTCGTCTGTCTGTGTGTGTGTGTGTGTCTGTCTGTCTGTGGGTGTGTCCGCAGTAAACCTTAACATTGGCATTTTCTCAGAATCTACAAAGAGCAGAGTCACCAAACCTGGCATACCGATAGGCAGCCATAAGACCTTTCAAAATATATAATTTTGAATGACCTTGACTCAAGGTCAAGGTCACTAAAGCTGTCTGTTTGAAAATTTTACATAGGCATTTTCTTGGAGTCTACAAATGCCAGAGGTTTTGAACTTTGCATGATGATAGACATTGATAAGAACTTTACAGATATACATGTATTCAATGGCCTTGTGTGAAGGTCAAGGTCAGACAAGTTATTTTCCGCATTTCCGTAGAAAACCTTAACATTGGCATTTTCTCAGAATCTACAAACAGCACAGGCACCAAACTTGGCATGCTGATAGACAGCCATAAGGCTTTTCAAAATATATCATTCTGAGTGACCTTGACTCAAGGTCAAGGTCACTAAAGCTGTTTGTTTTAAAATTTTGCATTGGCATTTTCTTGGAATCTACAAAAACCGGAGGTTTTAAACTTTGCATGATGATAGACATTGATAACAACTTTACAGGGGTACATGTATTCAGTGGCCTTGTGTCAAGGTCAAGGCTGTACAAGCTATTTTCCGCATTTCCGCAGTAAACCTTAACATGGGCATTTTCACAGAATCTACAAAAAGCAGAGGCACCAAACTTGGCATGCCTATAGACAGCCGTAAGACCTTTCAAAATATATCATGTTGAATGACCTTGACTCAAGGTCAAGGCCACTAAAGCTGTCTGTTTTAAAATTTTGCATTGGCATTTTCTTGGAATCTACAAAAACCAGAGGTTTTAAACTTTATATGGTGATAGACATTGATAAGAACTTAACAGATATACATGTATTCAATAGCCTTGTGTCAAGGTCAAGGCCGTACAAGCTATTTTTGTGAAACCGTAACATTGGCATTTTCTCAGAAACAACAAACAGCAGAGGCGCCAAACTTGCCATGCTAATAGACATTGATAAGAACTATATACCCATACCACTTTAAATGACCTTGACTTTGAGTCAAGGTCATTAAAGCTGTCTGTTGTCAATTTCAATATTACCGTCTTTGGAGAAACTACAAATACTAGAGGCATCCAACTTGGTGTAATGATAGACATCTTATTTGAATGACCTTGGCCCAAGGTCAAGGCCATATAGTCAGTTTTGGGGAAAAGTGTAATATTGCCAGGAACTAAGAACACCAGAGACACCTTACTTGGTTTGATGATAGATAGTGGTAAGATTTTTTACTCTTTTGAATGACCTTGACCCATTTCACAAGGGAGCCATGGAGGCTTTTGCCTCTCTAGTTTTTTTTTCATGCACGCGTAGACTGTGGTTGTTTTTGTGTATTAACCTGACATAAACACAACTGTTTCAAAACAAACGTTTCCTTCGAAGAATTTGAGCCTAAAACTGTCGGCCGACTGTGGGGTTACACGTCACACGCAACCTCACACAGCAAGAAAGAACCGAGGCTGTAGATTCTTTACACACAACCGACGTGTACACAGTGCTTCGGACGGCTTAGTCATAATATTATTCCTCTTTCTGTAGCATACCGCACGCTTGACCTGCTCAGTTCATGCTGTGAGCAGGGTCATAACCATTATCACGCACACGCTTGGGAGGGAGGTTTTTTGGTGCGTAGAATAAATGCCCATTTTACGGTTATGGTTGAATGGCAAAAGGATGGGTTCGGTGGGTAATTGAAAGATAACGTGCAGAGAACTTACACCCATTTCGAAGTAGTAGAATAATTATTCTGTACTCTCTCTCTCTCTTTCTCTCTCTCTCTCTCTCTCTCTCTCTCTCGGGGGAGCCGGGGTGGCCGAATGGCAGAGCGCTGGACTTCTAATGCTCGGGTCGTGAGTTCGTATCCCGGCTGGGGCCAAATATTTGTGCTGGCCTTTTCATCGTTGCCCCGTCTTTGATATCACCCGTATGTGGTGGAAAAGGACGTTAAACCCCAAACACCCACCCACCCACACTTTCTCTCTCTCTCTCTCTCTCTCTCTCTCTCTCTCTCTCTCTCTCTCTCACACACACACACACACACACACACACACACACACACACACACACACACACACACACACACACACACACTGACAAACAGAGACAGGGAGAGACTTTAGCCTTACAATATTATCTAGACTGGTTTTACCTATTATGTAACTTCATTGTTTGGGCTATACCTTTGTCACAATAATTTTTAGGCCTTTCACTCGGAACGCTTGAATTTTTGTGGTGCTGTTCACCCGAATTTTTTTTTTTTTCCAGATTTATCCTGACAATGTTTCTCGTTTTGAAATACCAGAAGAAGCTATCAACATCCCGTCTCCAGCACAAGCAGCCAATGACGACAGCCGATTGTATGACGTCACGTTTGAGTCAGATCCGATTTTTGGAGTGAAGGTGAAGAGGAGATCAAGTAACGCCACAGTGTGAGTTATCCTCTCGAAATCGCTCGATTTATCATTCTTCGAAGTAAAGTTATTTCCCATGGTAAGAATGCTTTCCCCTGGATCCTAATGTTGCTTCCCTTGTCGGAAGCGCGTCGCTGCAGTGGAGCGCCACTACCTTGCCTAGTTACAGCGTCCCCTCAAACAAACAAACAAACAAACAAACAAGCAAAAGCCGAAATGCATTCCGATAGGCACAGCGTCTGCCACAGCGGCATGTCTACTTTCTGTTTAAGCCGGAAAGCCACTTTACTCAAATCCACTCGCGTCACCTCTGCCTGCTTTGTGCGCACAAAGTCCCAGCTTCACCGGCAGTGCTTCCTGTTGCAATTCCCTGGCATGCAAATTGCCGTGCAAGTACAAAACTCAGGAAAATCATGCTGTTTCATGACAACAGAAATCATTACAAACAAGCACACTCGGTCCATGAAATCAGCACTGCACTTGACCCCCAGGGTCTGTTTGTGGTATCGTGACTACACGCTGACAGTAGTCCCGATGTAACAAGCCTGAGACTAACGCAAAGTCTTACACTAGCCTAGTGTCTTTTATTTGTCAGACCCTAGAAACTTGCAGCCTTTTCATCAAAGCCGCCATTTCATGATTTCAGTTTTGACACGAGTCTGCCTGGAATGTCTTTCTACGACCAGTTTCTGCAGATCTCAACCCGCCTCCATAACTCCTATATCTACGGGTTCGGCGAACACCGCCATGAGTCTTTCCGTCACGACATGAACTACCGGAAGTGGTCCATTTTCACACGTGACGCTGGCCCGGATGTAAGCTTCACGTAATCGGGGTTTCTTTGAATTGCCAGTTGCCCTGTGTTTTGTTGTTGATGTTTGGTGGTTGTTGTTGTTGCTCTTCTTCTTCTTCTTGTTTGGTATGGTGTTTGTTGTCGTTGTTGTTGTTGTCATCGTCGTCGTTTGGTTGTTTTCGTTGTTGGTGTCGTTGTTGTTTGGTTGTTGTTGTTGTATGTGTATTTGTTTGGTTGTTTTTTTTTGTGGTCTGCTTTATAAGTTTTCTTTCTACTCAGCATGACAGATGAATATAAAATGAGA
>JACVVK020000213.1:962500-965000 GCA_018292915.2 Batillaria attramentaria | reverse complement strand
ATTCAGGTGAGCGTGCGTGGTGGGTTTAGCTCGCGGCGCTTTGAGCCAAAATATTTGGGATAAAGCGCCTTATTAATGCGATTATTATTATTATTATATCATCTCGTCTCTAGCATTGTCTTCTCACCTGATCTCACTTCCGTACTTCAAATTGGAGAGTCCGCTTGGTGAAACAGCTCTAGCACAGGATGGTATAAATTTGAATCTTAACGTCACGCGGTGATTGGTGGGATACGAATGTTACCGTTTGATGTTGTTGCAGGATATGAACGAACCGTCGAGTTTTGTGCCGGGTTCTGTGGATGGGTGTGCCAACACATCACTAGATTATCCGCCCTATGTGCCTAGTAAGTTACATACTTACCATCTTTACAATGGTTACAGACCAGTAATAGCTTCCGGGTCATGTGGTAAGAACTACGCTAAATATAGTGGAAAATCTTTGCCCCTTTTAAAATTTGTGTGCAGAGTAAAAAATGGCAATCTGGTGCTTTTTGTTGGCTTTTTAAACAAGTTCCATGCCAGGTAATAGTGAAATTAGGGAAAAATGAGCCTGGCTTGCGGACTATTTGTATTCATGCGCGGCTGGCACAGGAGCCAGCAGACGACCGTGGAATGAGGGGGTATGTGGTCGCTGCCAACATTGCCAATAAACGGAATATTGGAATTTGTTGGAATTTACTCTACACATAAGTTTATGGCTGCCTGATTTTTGTGATTTTTTGGGTGAGTTTTAAAGCATTTCTAGGGTGTCATCTGCAACGTTATGTGTGAGAGGAATATATAGCGTTTTCCTCCAAATTTGCATCTATGGTACGTAGCCTGTATCGTCTAGTGTTCCGGCTACTGTTACAGCTGCTGTTTTGTCCGTGTTGTTCTTGACCTCTCGCTAATTTGTATTCTGTATCTCTCGTGTCAGATATCCTCGGCGCTGATCCGGAAGGGAAAATGTTTGACAAAACCATCTGTATGAACGCTAGGCAGGAGTGGGGTCAACACTATGATGTACACAGCCTGTATGCTCACTCCATGGCCATGAGGACAAACAGGTGCGGTGTATTTGCAATCGCCGAAAAATTAACTTCACTTTTTTTCTTCTTTTTTTTTTTCATTTTTGTTATTTGTTGTTGTCTTTGTTTCTTTGTTTTTTGTTTGTTGTTGTGTGTTTTTTGTTTGTTTGGTTGGTTTTGATTTTGTTGTTTGAGGGGGTGTTTTGTTCTTGTTTTGTTCTTGTTTTGTTCTTGTTGTTGTTCTTGTTGTTGTTTGGGGGAAAGGGGTTGAAATGTGTTTGTTAATACTTTGAGGGGAAAATATTTCAAAATTTCTTACCTTTTTTTCAAAGCTACTGATCTTTATTAGAACGGGCTGACGATATCGATTAAGTGAATTTTGTAATGTAATTACGAGCGGAAAAGGTATAAAGGATCGACCTGGGTCTAAAATATAGAGAGGGTCTCAAATGACAATGGCGTGTAAAGTAATTAATTTTCGCTCATTATTTGTGTGTGTGTGTGTGTGTGTGTGTGTGTGTGTGTGTGTGTGTGTGTGTGTGTGTGTGTGTGTGTGTGTGTGCTCAGCGTGCTTAAAAAGATCTTCCCTGGCAAACGACCGTGGACAATGACCCGATCATCCTTCGCTGGTACCGGACATTACGCCACCAAGTGGATGGGAGATAACCAGGCGAGATGGCCCGCCATGCATTGGTCCATTATAGGTGAGTTCTCTCCCTTGATTTGCTATTACACCCCCCCCCACACACACACACACACACACAAATTAGCAACTACCCAAAGAGACAACAACAGCAATGTGGTGAACCGTGGCAACAATAAGCGGAATAATAAAAAAAAAATCACTTTATGTTCAATATATTCAACACTGTCAACTCCGTTGCAGCAAAGTTGAATACATGTAGCATTATAATCTCCATTTAATAGTTACATAATGGCCTACGGAAAAAGATAGTTAATTAAGTTTAGTTAATTTACACAGTAAATGATATCTGATCTGTAATTCATTGAAACACCATTTTCACAGAAGGTGCCTGTTAACACATGCATTGTTTTTATCGGCAGGAATCTTTGAGTTCAGTATGTTTGGGTTTGCAATGGTAAGTTGTTTTGTTTTGTTTCGGGTCGCTTTGTTTTTGTTTGTTTGTTTTTTTACCGTTTTTGTTTCTCTTTTCTTTTTTATTTTATTCGTTTCCTATCGTTACGTTTCGGGTTTTGTGTGTGTGTGTTATTTTGTTTTCATTTGTTGTTTCGTTTTGCTTTGTTTAGTTTCGTTTTGTTTTGTTTTGTTTCTTTTATTTTGTGTGTGTGTGTGTGTGTGTGTGTGTGTGTGTGTGTGTGTGTGTGTGTGTGTGTGTGTGTGTTATTTTGTTTTATTTTGTCGTTTCGGTTCGGTTCTGTTCCGTTCCGTTCGTCAATTCGTTCGGTTTGGTTTGGTTCGGTTCAGTTACGTTCAGTTCAAGTTCAAGTTTTATTCCAGAAAATTAATA
>JACVVK020000213.1:880000-957500 GCA_018292915.2 Batillaria attramentaria | reverse complement strand
TTTATTCTTTGTTGTTGTTTGGTTTCTTTCTAAATGGCATGACTGCATTGCTACTAATGATATTTCTGCATCTCTCGAACCTAAAGAACTAGATGGCGATAGCATTGCTCACAAAATATTTTCATTATCTTTTGCAAAGCGTGCAAAAAAAAAAAAACTTCTATTCTGTGCTTTCAAAAACAGATGGGTGAGCTAAAACTAGATCCAGTACAGACAGCCACCCCGCCACCCAGTCTAGTGTGGTCTGGAATTGATATCTATGGTCTGGACGCGCTGCCGAATCAGGTCACAGTAGACGGAGTAGAGCTTCCTCAGGAGAAAGTACGGTACGACAATCAGGTAATAAATTTTCTTTCTGACTTCTTTCCACTGTCCTTCTTCTTCTTCTTCTTATGTATTGTGTAGGTGCTTTACCCAATGTCATGAATTGTCTCAAAGCATCGCGAACTGAGCCCAACGCGCACGCTTACGTGAATCACACGCATTTTCTCACACACTGAACATGAGCACATTACTGTGACATTCACGTGGTGCGAAGGGTCACCTCGGCTATTTCATGTTTCGGAATTTAGAATTGCATTTATTTACAAATTGTGTGGTCTGAACATTTTGCAATGTCCTTTACTCTTTTCTTGTGGGTTTTTTTCTTTTCACTTTTCTAATTTCTTATTTTTTTCCTTGTTTTTCGTTTTTATCAAAATGCATGAGAACAGCTACAATTTGTACGAGTGTAAACACACAGTTACAAGTAAATCTTGTTATTTCAATTCCCGAATTTTTTGTCTTTTTTATTTTTCAGATCGTGCAAATCTTCGGCCTAAACATATCGGTGTTTGAGCAGCATAACATAACGTGGAGCCTATACTAGAACGCCGCAAGGAATGTTCACTAACGACAGCATATGACAAACTTTTTTTGTTGTTGTTGTAAATATCACGTTATGAACTGCACAATGATCCAGTTGCGACATCTGCATTGCTTCAGCTAGCGGGTGGATGGGGACGGGTGGGGGGGGGGGTATTGGAGGTTTAACGTCCTTTTCCACCACATACGGGTGACACACAAAGACGCGGCAACGATGGAAAAGCCAGCACAAATAGCTGGCCCCAGTCGGGATACGAACTCACCACCCGAGCATTAGAAGTCAAGCGCTCTACCATTCGGCCACCCCGGCTCCCCGGTTCAGCTGGCGTTTTTGCTCTGAAACTGTATCTTTAAAAAGCCACCCCTACCATTGCACGGCTTTATATTATAGGGAGAATTCTGTGCTGGAACATTTGCGCTTGCCAATGCACCTGTCCGCTTGTATATTTTTGACACACTGGCGTCTGACGGCCGCGCTAACTAGGAAAACTCAACGTCCGTATGGTTACAGACGGAGCCAGCAGACGACCGTGGAATGAGGGTGTCTGTGGTCGCTGCCAACATTGCCAAAAAACGGAATATTGGAAATTGTTTAAATTTACTCTACACATGAGTCTATGGCTGCCTGACTGATTTTGTGATTTTTGGGGGGTGAATTTTAAAGCATTCCGAGGAATATATAGCGTTTTCCTCCAAATTTGCGTCTCTGGTACGTAGCCCGTATACGACGTCCGCCATGTTTGTCCCTTGTCGGTAGTGACAATGTCACCGGCTACTGCGCTTTGCGCTTCAATTAGCTGAACACAAACCTGTCTGTGCATGTATTTGTGTCTGGCATTCCTGAGACAGGGAAAAGTGTTCCAGAAAATCTGCTGCATGTTCGCACCTGCACCCACTCAAGCGGTACCACGGCAAAATCCTTCACTAGCTTCAACACAACCCTGGAGTTCAAAATTTATCAGACAAAACGGAGAAGCAGGTGGATGGGTGGGTGTTTTCGAGTTTAACGTCCTTTTCCACCACATAAGGGTGATATCAAAGACGGGGAACGAGAAAAAAGGCCAGCACAAATATTTGGCCCCAACCGGCGGGATTCGAACTCACGACCCCGAGCATTGAGAGTCCAGCGCTCTACCATTCGGCCACCCCGGCTCCCCAAACGGAGAAGCAAAATCCCAGAATAAGAATTAATAAGACATACAAGTCCAAGATTTTAGGAGAAAAACAGTATTACGAAATCCACTACTGTTTGGGGGGGGGGGGGGCTGAACCCGCCTTACGCTACATACATTGAGATACTTTGATGGCCGCTCTAACTAGGAAAATTTGAACGTCAGTGTAACGAATTCCACTACTGTTTTGAGGGGGGGGGAGGGGGGGGGCTGAACCCGCCTTACGCTACATACATTGAGATACATTGATGGCCGCTCTAACTTGGAAAATTTAAACGTCAGTGTAACGAATTCCACTACTGTTTTGAGGGGGGGGGGGGGGGGGTAACCCGCCTTACGCTACATACATTGAGATACATTGATGGCCGCTTTAACTAGGAAAATTTAAACGTCAGTGTAACGAATTCCACTACTGTTTTGAGGGGGGGAGGGGGGTGGGTTAACCCGCCTTACGCTACATACATTGAGATACATTGATGGCCGCTCTAACTAGGAAAATTTAAACGTCAGTGTAACGAATTCCACTACTGTTTTGAGGGGGGGGGGGGGCTGAACCCGCCTTACGCTACTGTTTGGGATACATTGAGATACATTGATGGCCGCTCTAACAAGGAAAATTTAAACGTCAGTGTAACGAATTCCACTACTGTTTCAGTTTGGGGGGTGGGGGGCTGAACCCGCCTTACGTTACATACATTGCGATACTAGGCAGATTTAGTAGGACTTCATACGGAGGACTTCGCTGAGCAGCGTAACCCATTTACATGTAAAGTAGGCTCACACGGCAGAGGCCGCGAGCTGCTAACGCGCTGCGATTGGCTAATGGCACCCGTAACGTGGCTTATTTACGTGCAAATGGATTACCCTGCTCAGCGAAGTCCTCCGTACTAAATCCTACTAAATCGGCCTACTTTGATGGCCGCGCTAAGTAGTAAAAATGAAACGTCCATATACGGCGTCTGCCATGTTTGTCAGTTGTTGTGGCCAACTATGCAACCGGCTACTGCGTTTTGCGCTTCGGTCAGCTGAACACAGGCCTGTATGTGCATGTATTTGTGTGTGTCTTGTGCGTGTGGTGTGATGTTGGACACCACAAGAACAGCTCGGAACGATCTTTGAGCCTGAAAATAGTAGCAATGCATGGGGTCTTTAAAATACATCTAAAAAGTAGGAAGGAATAATGCTTGTTTGGTTGTGTTGTTGTTGTTGTTGTTGTTGTTGTTGTTGTTGTTGTTGTTGTTTGGCTTTTAAAAGTAGGAAAGGAATAATGTTTGTTGTTGTTGTTGTTGTTGTTTGGCTTTTAAAATGTAGGAAAGGAATAATGTGTGTTGTTGTTGTTGTTGTTTGGCTTTTAAAAGTAGGAAAGAAATAATGTTGTTGTTGTTGTTGTTGTTGTTGTTGTTTGGCTTTTAAAAAGTAGGAAAGGAATAATGGTTGTTGTTGTTGTTGTTGTTGTTGTTGTTGTTGTTTGGCTTTTAAAATGTAGGAAAGGAATAATGTGTGTGTTGTTGTTGTTGTTGTTGTTGTTTGGCTTTTAAAAGTAGGAAAGAAATAATGTTGTTGTTGTTGTTGTTGTTGTTGTTGTTGTTGTTGTTGTTTGGCTTTTAAAAAGTAGGAAAGGAATAATGTTTGTTGCTGTTGTTGTTGTTGTTGTTGTTTGGCTTTTTTATTGTGAATTCCAGTGAATGATAATGATAGTTTCCATTTATGCGCTCTCGTGCACCTGTCTTGTAAATACATGAGTATGTATGAGTATGTATGCTAGTTAAACAGCTGTAATCGGTATTTGAACGGTATAATACTTAGACTTCGCATAATATTTAGATGACATCTCCGATGTTTGAGTTTATAAATGAGGTTTTGCACATGAGATCTGTTTTTAAAAGTTTCCATTTGTTGTTGTTGCTGTTGTTGTTGTTGTTGTTGTTACACACACGGCTAAACGCATCCACTTGTATTTCACACTACTAGTTTTTATGGCTGGTTGTAATTATGACTATCAGATGTTTGCAATACAAATCATACGAGTACATCAAAGTGAAATACTTTATAGACAGCTCACAGATTGTTACGACTTAACACATTGTCATGATTAAATAAAAGTGTACACACAAAACAAAACAAGAATCAGAGAATGTTTGTTTTGAATGTGTTCAGTGCTGATCAGTGTGTTGTGTTCTCATTCACATGTATTGTTACGAGCGTGGCTGTGCCTTTTTGTGTGTATATAAGGCCATGAGATGTTTGCGTGTGTGTGTGTGTGTGTGTGTGTGTGTGTGTGTGTGTGTGTGTGTGCACGAGAGAAGCTTGTATTTGCGAAGCTTCAAAGTGCAGTGTACCACCAGAGAAGTGCTGTAATAAACTCCACTCGGTTATAATTTTTCTACTCGCTCACGTGTCTTGTGTGAGTGAGAGACAACGTGCAGTCCACAAGAACACGCTACATGAGGAAGTGTTCGCCTGTGTGTCATCGTTTCACCTCGATAAGACGACGGGCTCTTCAACATATCTCCACACGTAACATGTCTTATACATTATAATAATAATAAGCTCATAGGTGCTTTATCCCAAATATTTGCTCAAAGCGCCGCGAGTTAAACCCAACACGCACACTCATGTGAATCACGCGCATTCTCTCACACACTGAACATGAACACATTACAATCACGTGGTGCGAAGGGCCAGCTCATTAATTTAAGTTTCGGATTTCTTTGAATTGCATTTAATTTTTATTTTTGTGGGCTGAACATTTTCAAAGCACAGATGTAAATGAAAGCAACTGCCTAATTTCCTGAAATTCACACACTGATTTCCAGAGGTTCATCAGGTGCGTCCTGTACATAGTTATGTTAAGCAGAACAGAATACCACCCCCAAAAAATTGGTCACTAGTTACCCTGACTATTATGATCACTGAGGCAGAAAAAAATTCCTACACGTAGCTGCAACAGAATCAACAATCTATTATTTCCTGCACGTATTTCACGACCCCTCATGACTTGAAAGACGACAATCTATATCATTATGGGAATTCCCTGTAACCGTTTGTTTTTTTTTTGTTTTTTTTAGGACGTGACAAATGACATGATGTCTGTTGCAAACTGGTCGACTGAAAAATATACCTAGAATCGATGCTTGGAAAACTGCTTAAAACTACACAAATGCTTCAAAGCAAACGAAACCACAAAACTCTACGAATTTCATTCAGCGGGTATGAATTTGAGTTTGAAGCCATAACTGTTTTCTTTCAAGACGGATGTGAATGGGTAACCATTTTAGCGCTGATGTAAACTCATTTCATTTCAAGAAGGTTTTGTGGGGTTTTGCTTTTTCTTCTGTAGGAGTGACGGAGCCTGTTTAACTGGGCTGACGTGGACTCTGTCACGCACATATCGGTAAATGCGTGCTACGTGAACCGGAAACCAGCCAGGGCGTCTGGTGCAAATATCCAAAAGAAGACTGCCCATTTCCGGCGATGACCATAACCCCGACAGAAACCCAGTAGGGATTTGCCGCAATGCCCACAAGATGATCCGATCAGAGCTGGTCGTTTACAGCGATGATTGTGATGTTTACGAAACTGTGGATTCCGGGAGTGTTTCACCTGATGCGTGTATTGGTACCGGGTGATTTTTTTTTTGCGTCTGGACTGACGAAGCACTGAGGTCAGAAAAATGTCATCGTGCTTGGTGACAATAGCGGTGTTGTGATGACAAATATGCTGAACATGTGTACACAGTAATGCACACTGACGTAACTGAACAACATCTGGTATGATGAGGGGAACGTCAACATGCAAATATACTTAGTTCTTAGGTAATTGTTAAGGTTGAGGGGGGTGGGTGGGTGGGTGTTGTTGTTGTTGTTGTTGTTGTTTTGCGCCGTGTCAGTTTTGGGTTTGTTTGGGTTTTTTCCTTTGTTTTGTTTTGAATTGGGGTTTTTGGTTTTGTTTTGTTTCTTGCTTTTTTCCTTTTTTTTTTTTTTTTTTTTCGCTTGAGCGGGGGGGGGGGGGGGGGGGGGGGGGGTGAGGAGGGGTATTTCCCAGAAATTTCTTGGTTTGAGAAAATGAAACAAAAATTAAGAGACAAGCTGTTTACAGGCAGAGACCGAAATCAATAAATTAATGAAAGCGCTGACTTACCTCAGTCTCGGAATCACCGACTTGTGTTAAGGCTAATCCTGCGAATGCATCAGTGATTCCGCCTCCAAGAGAGGCATTGAACAAAGCGCACACGATGCTGAGATATCACTTTTGAAGTCCTTGCTCGTGAAGCTCCACTCACTGTCTGATAAGTGGCTTATAATGCGGTGGGATTTATCGCAAACTTCTGCCATACTCCCAAGCCAAGCCTGAACACTGAGCGCGAGAGCTTACGGGAAAACCCGCAATTACCCATCCATCAATAATCACTCAAGCTTGAAACGGTAATGTCTGTGGTACATTCGAGCTTCGGCAATACTCCGTCAGTCTGCTTTTTGAGAGGATTTCAATATTTGATTAAATTCAGTTTTCGAATGTCACAAGTGATAACTTAGGTATTTCAGTGACAATCAAAGCCATGAAATCCAGACTGCCGATTTGACTCAGTGTCGACTGCTTACATTGCTGTGCAGCGGTAGCGTATTCAAAACAGGTCATTTGTTTCTGGGCTCCCGGCCAGCCGAACGTTAACTGTGCCACCCGGGGCATAATACAACGCACACAAGTCAGTGGAATAGCATAAAGTGCCCATGTACTGAATGAGCTCAGCTAGTTCCGCCGGCCGACCGACTTTCTACTCTCTACTGCTGAAAACATGTTGTTTACCGACAGTTCACGACCTTTGACAGGTGAAGGTCGCTCAAGGGTTGACCTAATATTTTAACCCGTAAATCAAAATGGCTGCCACAGCCGACCGGCGGCTGACGCGGGGTACCTGTCGACGTCCGATCCTGTGAACTATAATATTGTCTTCGACGAAACCACCTCGAGCAATTCCCAGCAGAAAATGAAGCTTTTCCCCGAATACAAACGACAAATTACAGTTTCCTGGTTCGTGCTCAAGTTGTCGTCGCGCTGAAACCGACGACGTGACCGTTCTCAGCCGCATAGGTGGTTCCCGAACATTCCCGAAGTCTATTAATAGCAACACATCATTTGCGATATGTATATAAGGGAGAGACATGACCGACATTGTCAGTTACACTGTGAGTCATCAACTGAAAGACAGGATTTACCGCCACCTCTGCCGTCGGACACCGGACAAGATCCACAGAGAGGAGAAGTTTGACTTTTTCTCACCTGAACCTACATCGAGGGAAACGCCTAAAGTTATCAGTTCTGCTTGGACAAGAGTCTGCGCTTTGTCGCTGAAGAGAATACTTCTTGCTTTGACCTAATCTGCCATCTCTTCTTTGCAGCGCTCAAATTGTGAGCATTCATTCCGGTTTTTCTTTTTTGTTGTTTTGTTTTTTTAATTTTATTTGTTTGAGTGTTGTTGTTGTTGTTGTTATTAACCTTATTATTATTTTGTAAGTTATGCACACCATACTAGGTAAATACAAAAATTAATGTCTTTGGTAGCTGGACTGACTGCAGTTTTGTGGACTTGTTTTTAGCTTGCACATGCAATAAAAAGTGACTAAAAATCAGTGTCTTTTGATTTATAGTCACAATACATAGAACAACTCCCCATTTCACTTTTTACTAGTATGACCACACAGCAGTGCAATGCACACTTCCACCGTGATAAAATGAATTGTTCATTGATCTGTTGAGCAGAAACTGATATTTTCTTCTATGATCTTTTTTCTTGTCAGTTTTTTATGAAATATATCCGCCTCGATATTTTGAGTTATGAAACCAAAAAAAATGCAAAACGATTGAATTAAAAAGTCTGTAGAAAAAATAATGCAGTGTTGGTGCTAATGTTTGTGTGCGTGTGTGTTTGCACTGTTGTGTGTTGTGTATCAGTAAAATGTTAACATCCTTTCATGTTCGCTGATTGCAATATTATGATATGCAGTCGCTACCAGTTTATTTAAATTACTCTCAGACAAAATGATCTTGACACTTCAATATCATTGGTTTTGAACGGTTTGATGTTGAACCGGTATTAAATTTGAGTGGCATTAAAATTGTATTAAATTTGGGCTGCATTAAAGTTGTAGTAAATTTCAATTCCAAACAATCAAAATATCAAAGAAGGCTTACCGGTTTGATGACCAGTATGTATCAATTTCATTTTGGACGAAATTCAGTCAGCCAAATTTTCACCAAAAAACCGCGAAACACGAACGAAAAGTGTCTAAATCAAATGTCAAAAACGTCAAGTTTATTTTCCTTGAGAGTATAAAAAAAATTCCGATAACTATAGTTGCTTACGTTACAAGCCGGCGATTTTGAAGGGAGAGAAGTATGACCGGCTAACCAGAACACGATGCACTCCCCTGCAGCAATGGCCGTTTTGCCTGAACTGCGTTACACCAGCTTCGGGCCGTCAATTATGTTGGCCATTGTGCTGGGGGTAGGTCATTTCCGTTCATTACGTGCAATAGTTTATTTACAGATTTCAGTTCAGTGATAAATACTCTTACAGACCTGTTATTAACGTACGTCACTCATGGTCCCATCTATATTATGCATAATTATATGCAAAACGGTTAATTACCGAAACAATAAAACAGTAATGGATTATGTCATCACCTTTGAAGTATAGGATTCTCGATTTAGACAGTCGTTGAAGTTTAATGAAAATGAAAACAAATTATTTCATGATTAAAACTTAATGCTGAGACAAAAACTAGAGTATAATCTGAAGAAAAAAAAATTGAAATGCGTACAAAGAAAATGTAACAATAATTCTCTATTTTGTGTGTTCAGGTCGGAAACCGACGTAAGCACCAAAAGGTGCATCATGGGATACAGACAGAGTCCCAAACAGCTGTTGCCGGTTGCCGTGGAAACCGTGATGCAATGGGGATACCCACGGGATAAAGCTGAAGAAATCTATCGACGAATGATGTCAGGCAAACGTGCGTCATCATCAGCCAGCGCAACTGAAGACGCAAGAGCCAAAAGCAGAGCTGATGAAGTCCCGTCAGGTGCCAGTAACTACGTTCTAGCAGGTGACGGGCACGTGACTGCAAAGGCATTGTTCCAAATGATGGAGCGGGAATACGGGAGTCCATACAGCTGGAACGCACACTCTCTCTACAGTGACGGACCTGTGCACGTCGATACAGTGAACGAGAATAAGATGAGTGCGTATGTGGACGAGGATGGAGATACAGGCACCACCCAGCCACCTCATCTGCCTCTTCACGAACAAGAAACTCCCACCAGCAACCCCACGACCACTTCTACAGATACAGTGGTGTCAGCATCTACAACCGAGACACCAGTGGATGTAGATTCCGAGCAGCAGTCGGTGCCCTCAGCTACAACGTCTTCAAGTCAACAGGACTCTGGCCATGATCAAGAGAAAGAGAACCTTCACCCTTCCCCTTCCCCAAGTCACAGTGATGATCATTCTACTTCTGCTGATGACGAGGCGGTGCAGAGGAGGCGGGAACTGAGAAACAAAGTACGCGTTCTGAGAGAAGAGAACCAGAAGCTGAAGGAACGTCAGACGTGTCGTCACTGCCGGGAGAGGCCTGTGTCCTTGACCCTGCTGCCTTGCGGTCATTTCTGTTTTTGTCAGGAGTGCGGGTCAACGTTCCACGCTTGTCCGATTTGCCGGAAAACGATTCTAGCAGATGTCAGAACTATCGTGTCTTGAAAAAGGAATCTCCAACCTGACGGTTCTACTGTGTTGAAGATTGGCCCGCTGAAGTCACTCCTATCCGCAGAAACGCTGCTAGGAGCAGAACAAAACTTTAGTGTCCACCTGCTGGGCAGCCTTTGCTGGTGGAGAGAAAGAAAAGGCACAATGGAAGCTCCAGTCTGACATACGATCAGCAAAAGGTCTTGACAACTTCAACTGTTGAATGAATTCACTTCAACGCATTGGCAAAAATGCCAGGAGTTTAAGCTTCGAACAGCTAACACAAGATGCCTGTTGGTGGTGGTGGAGGGAAAATACAAAGGCATGACAGAAACTGACTTGATGAGGTGCATGAAAAAAAACACACAAAAAAAAACACCTGACTTTAGAGACAAGATCTCAAACTCGATGCCATCGGACAATGGAAAACGTTTAGTTTTTGCACATCTACATGGCAGAACAAGAACTGTAACAGATGTTTACGTCGTGATGTACAATCATTACTCGTTGTGTCCAAGTTTTTGTCACCAGTTTTGGAAGTTCGCAGTGTGTGTGCGTGTGTGTGTGTGTGTGTGTGTGTGTGTGTGTGTGTGTGTGTGTGTGTGTGTGTGTGTGTGTGTGTGTGAAAAACTGCACTTTACAAAAGTGCATGTGAACAGTAACGTTTTACCAGTGAGATTGTGTATTGCTTTACCACTGGGACTGATATTCATGACTATGTTATCGTTTGTACGTAATAATCATGCAGATGTCACGTTTACATGAAATTTACTGTTTAACATTTTATCTGACCAACTCTCTACTGTGGTCATGTATCGTATGAATTTACACCATGTAAGTGTATATTTCTGCAATTTTCCATTTGGTTGTTTTATACGGCAAAACTCACATGTTTAGTAATCTCCATTGTCGGTCTGCAATTTAAACATTGAAACTTATTCCACCTGCTTTCATGTTGCATTTATTATTATTATTATGATTATTATTGTCATTATTATTATTATCATCATCATCATTATCATTTTATTATTATTATTATTATTATTTGAATTCCAGCAGGAATGTATGTAAATTTTGAAACCGGAGAAAGTCTCAGGGTGAACATTGATAAATGTTACAATGCAAACAACAAAAAACTGTAAAGTGTTCATTGTCATGTGTGTGTGCTGTGCTAAACTGTCTCCAAGAATACAAAAACAAAAACAAAACAAAAATGCGATTGCCCTGTATGGTTTTGGTGTGTCGTGTGCTATTGGCTATTGTTATGACTGTATGGTGCTGAAGCATGTGTGAAATGAAACCCACTAAGTTCACGGTGAGCGTCTTATCTCCTGTGAGTTTCAAGACTTGAGAAGATGCTGTGTGTTAACTGATTAACGTATTGAAATATGTATTCTTTTGACTGATTTGTTTAATATATAAATAAAACTGCCATGTGCCAAAATCAGTCTGGTGTCAGTGACGGTGTGTGTGTGTGTGTGTGTGTGTGTGTGTGTGTGTGTGTGTGTGTGTGTGTGTGTGTGTGTGTGTGTTCATGTTGTGTGTGTGTCTGTGTGTATCTGCCGTGTATATCTGCCGTGGTGTCAGTGTGTGTGTGTGTGTGTGTGTGTGTGTGTGTGTGTGTGTGTGTGTGTGTGTGTGTGTGTGTGTTCAAGTTGTGTGTGTGTCTGTGTGTATCTGCCGTGTATATCTGCCGTGGTGTCAGTGTGTGTGTGTGTGTGTGTGTGTGTGTGTGTGTGTGTGTGTGTGTGTGTGTGTGTGTTCAAGTTGTGTGTGTGTCTGTGTGTATCTGCCGTGTATATCTGCCATGGTGTCAGTGTGTGTGTGTGTGTGTGTGTGTGTGTGTGTGTGTGTGTGTGTGTGTGTGTGTGTGTGGACCGCTCCCCGGCGCTGGTCCGTGGGTCCGGCCGGTCTTGAGAAGGGGATGACTTCAGTTTCCTGCACTGAGCCGGGTCAGCCCTGTGAAGCTGAAAAACACATTTAGGAATAGCACTGGTAACGTGACAAGCCGACCGTTGGCTACCATAACAACTTCAGTCACTGAATTGTGGACAGCTAAACACACACCGACCGGCGCGCGCGCGCGCACACACACACACACACACACACACACACACACACACACACACACACACACACACACACACACACACACACACACACACGCGGATGATAAACACATGTTAAAAAAAAATAAAAACGCATAATAAAGAATACTGACAAATAAGAATAAAGTAAAACAGCGTCCCAAATAGAACGAGCAGCACTAACTAAGGAAGACAACACCATCAACATCACAAACGTAGCGCGATCGCCCTGCACGAGTGCTGTCCCATCGCGCACATAGCCCTACATTCGCACACTGCTGCATGCTCTCTGAAAATGCACTCGTGTTTGTGGGGAATGTTCTAGAATAAAAGTTTGTGATGAACTCAGAGTTCGTGAATACTCACACTATTATATAACAATCATGAAGGAATTTTACATCGTGTTTATCAGAACGCCCTCCTCTTGAAACTTTTCCCTCGCAGTTCAAGGTCGAACTATAAATAGCAACATGAATTCCCTAATCGAGTAACTCAGCTGCTTCGAGCCACTCATTTCTTGCTGGAAGTTTGCGCTGGAAGGAGGTCTGAACATTTGTCCGTCCAACCTCAACTGCAAATGTAACCGTGACAGTGAACAGTGAACAACGTTCGTTGCTGAGGGAACACACATCGACTCCAACTGATTTCGTGGCTTGGCTGCCCACTTGAAAATCCAAAGTGAGCCTGAGCATATTGATCAGTTCGCTGAATAAACTGAAGCAACCTGTCATGTCTTTCATGTGCACTGTTTTGTCGTGATTATGTTTTTCTTCAGTATCTGCAGGTAAGCACAACTAATGGTCGGGATTTTGCATAAATTGAGGTTTTCAAAATGCACCAAAAAAAAACAAAAAAAAAACCGAAACCCAAAAACTTCGTCAAGTCACTCCACAGCCACCGGGTAAGACTGATCTAACCAACTGAACGGACTGAGTTCGGCTGCATGCGGTACGGCCTCTGTCAGTTTCGAAAGCCGGAACTGATTCAAATTTTCCTCGTCGTGCTAGTTGTAGTCCTTTAACTTAACTCGGTGGTTCTTCCGTCAAAATGTACGTCTCACTGAGACAGCCTAATCATAGCACACGAAGAAACTACAAAGGCAAAATAAATTCAGTCACCGGTCAATGAATGATAAACACAAATGACTGAAGCGGCTAGGCTTGTGAAAACTGACTGAGGAAATGTGCAACCTGCACTGACAGCCGAATATCGTCGGCACGGACAAACTTTCATACCGGTCGTCGGCACGAACTGATTACATAACTGTCAAAAAGTTCTGTTTCCAGCGAACTCAATGAGGCAGTGATGTTTAAAATGCACCATCTTCAATGGCAATGTTGAACTGAATTGAATTGATGCTAGGCCGCCGGTTGGCCATTGATGTCGTGGTCGCGTCACTCACCGAGTGAGTGGTAAGACTTGGCTTGAGGTCAGTCAATAGTGTGTCTTCCGTGTGACCTTGTTTTCGCAACTGACTGACGCTGACACTGACTGAAATGGTAACTGACACTGCGGTTTCACTGAGTGCTAATCGCCACTGAGTGCAGGCCGCCGCCGGCCTCACTGGAGAATAAAATTCTAGGGCGGATTATTGCATTTTTTAGGGGGTATTGTAGTTTCTGCTCCGCTTTTTGAACTTAACCTGTACTACTGAACTTGAACCCTTCATTTGGACGGAGCTGCAGAAGAAACTCTATAGATAGGCATAGCACACTGAATCAACCCAAGCTGCCGGCTTCTCCTTGTGAAAATTGAGACTGAACGTGCCCCTCTTCGGCGACTACAGTGGCTACTCTGAGTAAGACATAATTCCCTTCGCGTAACAGTCGAATTTGATTCGGGGCATGAGTCAGTCATAAATTCTTTTTTCGTCTCTTACGATACGTAACCGATTAACTGATATCGAATGCACTTTACACTACTTCGTGTGCAAAATTTTCCACTTTGAACGCACCCATGCAGTCAGTGTGACCTACTTAACGATGTTATAATAAATTTGCGCATGCGCGCCAAGGCTAAGCCGGTTCATGACGTAGACGTTATTTTTAGCGACACGTCAGTAGGGCTGTAGACGGTTGCCGGTCCTAACGAATGCACGAGTGAAACAGACACGAGGGGTGAATGCGGCGATCAACTTAACATTAAAAAAAAGATACTGGAGTTGTTTGTTTGTTTGTTTGTTTGTTTATTTGTTTCTTTGTTTGCCTTACTTTGTGTGTTTGCCTTAGCTTGTTTGCTTGTTTTGTTTGTTGTTGTTGTTGTTTTGGTCTGTTTATTACTTTCTTTCTTTCTTTGTTAGTTTGTTGGTTTGTTTGCTTGCTTGCTTGATTGCTGAATAATTTTGTTTCTTTGTTTGTTTGTTTGTTTGTTTGTTTGTTTGTTTGTTTGTTTGTTTGTCGAATTATTGGTTGCATGAATGCCTGGTTGGCTGGTTGGTTGGTTGGTTGGTTGGTTGGTTGGTTATATTTGTACCTGTAACAGAACACTATTTCACTGTGACAAAAAAAAATCTGGATTTAAACTGTTCACAGCTAAACTCGTAAAACTCGGAGGGAGGAAGGAGACAGAAAGAAATATAAAAAAACATTTGTAAACCTGACTACCTATACCGGGCCGTTGGACTTTCTAGCCCGGATGGAATACTAGTCTACATAATGTCGTCACAGCAAGTACGTATTACTTAGTTTGACGAGAAATGACGAGACAGCTTTGCACCTAGCTTTGAAACTATATTCTCAGACATTTAAAATTTGCTAATGTTTGTGAATTTATGTTGTGATTTGGTCATTGGCTCTGTTCAATTTAGTTCAATTCACTTCAATATAATTTTATTGTTTGATAAAAAAAAAATCAGAGATATTTTTCTTTGGGGTTGTTTTATACTAACAATGTAAACAATAACAAGATGGCCACTGACCAGCCCAATATGTTGTTTCCATTTAATCACCTGCTGTCGTCACGGTCGTTCTTTTGTAATGCCATGTATTCGGGAGGACACACACACACTACACTCTCTCTCTCTCTCTCTGTGAATGGAAACAACTGACCGGGCTTGTCAGACCAATCTTGGTTTTGGAAGAGAGACGTCAAGTTGTTTTCTTTGAAATCTATGACGTTTTCCTCATTGGGATGACGCATAATACATTTGACGTAATAACTTTGACTCGGATACAATTCTTGCAATGAAAGCAGCCCCATGAAAATTGAAGTGTTGCTGCTGCGCAGTGTAAAGATCGAATTTATGCCGGCTCAATGTGTTTAACAGACAAGTCTGCGCGGCGAACGTTTTTTCACTATGTGTTATGTCTGCTGCGCGCGCGCGCACACAGACACACACAGACATACGCGCGCGCGCACGCACGCACGCACGCACGCACGCAGACTTGCGCGAGCCGCGTTTGTGCATGTGCTCCATTGAGACCTATGTGGTGTTCTCTCACTCTACTATGCTATTGAGTGAGAGTCAGTGGGAAAAACAAAGCTCACTACATCAATGAAACTCCCGCTTTCCCCGTCTACAAATACAGAACTTCCGAAAAGTGACGACACACCCCCACGTCAATCAAACATGACGTCGGCAAACTGACGCTGATACAGTTTTGCGTCAGTGCGCGTGTGCCTTTTCTGCGATGTTTGTGAGGCGTGTGGCTTGTGTAAAGGAAATGTGCTTCGAGTACAAATTTTCGAGTCAACTGACGACAACGGCTGCAGTGAATTTTTCTAATTTTTTTGTATATTTTTTATGGCACCCCAGGCTCATTATCTATGTATAGTAGGAGCGATTTTGAGATCTAAAGTGTGTTCACCAGCACTTTCATCAGGTACGGTTTACGCCAAAAGTATAAAAGCGACAACCTCCGAAATTCACTCAGTTGAGAGTCCGTATTCATGCTATCTATGTCCCAAAAATGGAGTGGTTTAGGTAAATATTACGCCTTTAAACGCCAGAAAGCCACTTTTTTTGAAAAGGGCGATAACTCGCAAATCATGTGTGCAATCGTACCTGGATCGGGCCTTCTATTCAACAATCTTGATTCATTTAGAAACCCCAAATTTGAAATCGATCGGTTCAGTATTTTCGGAGAAATAGGCATCTGAACTGGGTTCACATGCAATGTCAACTCAGGCTCGGTTTACATGAAAACTATAAGAGCGACCATTTTCTAGTAGTGAATCAATTCAGAGTCCGTATTCAAGCTATCTACTGCCAAAAAATTGAGTGATTTAAATAAATATTACGCCTGTACACGAAAGACAACCAACTTGTCTCAAAAGGGCGATAACTCCCAAATCATTTAAGCAATCATCACACGCTTGAATCGTCTAATGTAACATTTTGATAAATTTGGATACCCCAAATTTGAAGCCATTCGGTTAAGTATCTTCGAAGAAACGGGCCCGGACACAATTCACACACGCACACACATCCGCACAGACGGCACTCAGTGAGGAGGAGAAGCGCGTTCGGAACAGCATACATGCCAGCATCGATGACGCAGGTTTTCTTACGTCATTGTCAGAGTTACACTTGCATAATCGTCTCTGCGGGAGATCGGCAGTGACGTGCGTTTGTACCACAGATGCTTGCCTATGAACGTGGAAATTTTAGCCCGTCCTATTATGTTGTTTCCATTACTATGGAAACAACATAAAAACACAACCGAAAAAAAATTTCAGACTCTGAATGCAAAGAAATGCAAACTTTGTTTGTGTTTTGCGGTGTTTTGGTATATTTTTCTTTTTCCATCGCTGATGGTGCAAGACTGTCTCCTCTGTTTTGGACCTCTTACTGCTTTGTAACAACCTAGGACCATCATTCTCAAACATATGAAAACAGTTACAAGAGATACGCAAGACAGTCAAGTTCAAAATACTGTAATAAAGTCCTTCTTAGCAGAAATCACTTTGGTAATGAAGATTTTGTGTGTTTGCAGACGGATTTTATCGACTCACCATGGCTTCTAGACCGACTAGCGAGAGACAGAGGACCAACCCTGCCCAACACCCTAATCCAGCACCCGTCCAGGCTGTTGTCGACATGGGCTACCCACCGGAGCAGGTACTGTCAGTGTACAGAGAACTCCGCTCGAACTGTTCCGCCGATGACGTCACTCAACATGACGTCACATCCGGTGCAACGAATGGCGGGATGCCTCAGGCAGGGACAAGTGGTATCACATCGGCTGCTTTGTTGTCGATTGTCGATGCGAGGTCCGATCCAAACCAAACGCCTTGGAGCAGATCGGTGGGAAAAATCCAACAGCAGAACGGTCTCTCCGCACAACCGGCCTCCGACGATTGCGATGACATTTCCGGGGATGGTGATAACGTGAGTCAGGTGAATCAACCATCAGGCATGCCAACCACAGAGGAGGTCCAAACTCCTGTCAGAGAACCTAGAAGCTTGGCAGCAGCGGAGGCTACGAGTTCCAGCACGTCGACAACAAGACCATCAGTCTCTGGAGCAGGCAAAACCATTTCTGATGATAAAGTTTCATCTGATGGCCAGAGCTCTGGGTCACGCGGACACAAAAACCTTCCTAATAAAAAGGAGACTTCTCGCCGAAAGAGCGCCTCGCCACTAAAACCGGATGAGACATCGCAAAATGGCGACAAAGGGAGAAAGAGGGCTCGCCAAGTCCACAAGCCCACAACCACAATCACTTCGGCCAACAAGGAAAACTGTTCATCTTCAGTCCAGGAACAGGACACAACTCCCTTTGCAATCAGCACACAACCAGAGGGGGCTACTGTCGCAGCAGCTGACCAAGGTCAAGGCCAAGGTCAAGAGAGAAACCTTGACCTTAAAGATCGGGTCCGGGTTCTGAGAGAAGAGAACCGGAAGCTGAAGCAACGTCACACGTGTCGTCACTGCGGGGAGAGGCCTGTGTCCTTGACCCTGCTCCCCTGCGGCCATTTTTGCTATTGCCAGGAGTGCGGGTCCACGTTCCACGCTTGCCCGATTTGCCGGAAAACGATTCTGGCTGACGTCAGGACTATCGTGTCGTAAAACTCGCGAGAGTTGCATCTTGGATATTGAACTGAATGTGAAGCCGACCAAGTTTGTCTCAGACTGATATAAGCTGAAGCACTTTGTTTTTGTCAAAGAACTGTTGTATGCACAGGACCTACATACACTATTAGCTTTTGACTGTGCAGGTTCTGGTGCGGCTTCTGTGTATCCAATAATCAAACAGCAAACAACCACACGACACTGATAATGTTGACGTCAAGTGCTGTGACAACTAGTAGCGGAATTTAGTTTATAGACGTACACATAACCACAAAACAAGAGGTGCCATATTCGAGAGTGGAGTATTATTCACAAAAGTCTTCTCACAAACTGAAAGAAAAAAAATGAAGACCAGCTGAAGGGGTTCCCCCATTACCATGGAAATGAGCTTTCAGCCCATTGCGGGGAGCCGGGGTGGTCGAATGGTAGAGCGTTGGACTTCTAATGCTCGGGTCGTGAGTTCGATCCCGGCTGGGGCCAAATATTTGTGCTGGCTTTTTCATCGTTGCCCCGTCTTTGATATCACCCTATGTGGTGGAAAAGGACGTTAAACCCCCAAACACCCACCCCACCCTTCAGCCCATTGCTTACTTTAATGCTTGTTTCACTGCTGAGTTTGCCTAAAGCTGTTATACAGCTAAATTATTCAATACATTGGTTGTTTTGGAGGATGTGTTCAACCCACAATGTGGTATTTACATCGCTCTATTACTAGAGTTATTGCTTGTAGTGTTGCATGTACTTTTGCTATTACTACATACATTTGTCCAGTTTCATTACTTCTTTGCAGCCAGATTCTTTCTTTGTTTGTTTCTTTGTGTGTTTGTTTCTTTGGGTTGTTGTTAATTGATACAGCTGTTGTTTTCTATTGTTGGGTTTTCTGTGTCTTTTTGTTTGCTTTTCATTCATTGTTCTTTTCCTAGCTCATTGTCAGAGTAGTCATGTCCCATTTTGTATTGTATCTATCATAATAAGAGGCCTTCATTACAAGAGTAATGGTAAGTTACTGCAAAGGGTTCCCATGGAACTTCGTGCTAGTCATTAAATGCCTGTGAAGGCCGATACAAAAGCCCATTTGGAAAGGTGCATTCTTCTCTGCTTATATTGTGATTGTGATTTCATTTTTCGAAATACAGGACTGGAAACTGCCCAGGCTGATTGTCTGATATTGATGATGAAAGTGCTATAGTACTCTGTGTGTGTGTGTGTGTGTGTGTGTGTGTGTGTGTGTGTGTGTGCGTGTGCGTGTGTCAACTGTGTGTGTGCGTGTATATGTGAACAAGACAACACCATATTCCGTTCTATGGACTATTCCTTTATTCAAACGTATTCATTTACACAGCCTGGTTACAGCACGAATTCCCGACACCAATACAATCTTGATTATCTTGAAGTTTTAATTGTGAGTTTTGTCCATCACCTTTCTGCCTTGCACGTAAATTTGTGTCATATTGCGATCGTCACCTGAAAAAAAAACAAATACAGATACAGACATTTGTAGCGTATGTACAATTCAAACACTTTGTACACTTATTTTCATTCCTACACTCAAACGAAAATTCAGAGGTGTGTGTGTGTGTGTGTGTGTGTGTGTGTGTGTGTGTGTGTGTGTGTTCTAGCTTGAATGAACTCGCATGAAAATTTATACCGTCTCTCTAAACGAGGATGAAATTAACCAAACTCCAGCAGAATCTTGCAAATGCTTGCGTATACGTCACCCGACAAAATACATTGTCATTAACTTAAATTTTCAAACCAAACAACGTGTCCGCTATTTCAAAAGCCAAAAATTTTGGAAGGGTGAACTCAGGCCTCGTCTGATAATACTATTAACCATGTACGTCTTTGACATCCTGACTCAGCTGATACTTGCTGTAGCTGAAGGTTCAAACTCACCCGTATACAGAAACTTGTGTACAACAGTGTCAGCGGTGTCACAGGTGAAGAGGTCAAGGGGCGTGTCCTTCACCTCAGGATCTATGACAAGCGCATCGAACTCTCGTCCAGGTTCGAAGTTGCCACAGTTCATGCCCAGTACTAGAAATAAATATCTAAATAAATACAACAAAAATCACCATAACGTACTTTCAAGATACAAAGGTTCAAAGATTTTATTGCTTTCTCCCCCGTTCGGGGTAATAATAATAATAATAATAAGTGATACCTATATAGCGCTCTTTCTCGCAGAGAACTCACAGCGCTTTAGAAGGAAAAGAAAAACGTTGCAACAATACAGTCACATATGAACAAAGCATATGACATAAACACAAACAACGCAGCACACCTTCACTAAACACACAACATATCAACACTACAATCAGACAGGTGCCTGCAGGTACAGTGGGCGAATGGGTATGGAGGACCATCTAACTACAAAGGACGTGATAACAAAATACAGCAATAAACAGGACACAACTAAAGAAATCACGACAAAACTAAAACACTACCACAAGTTCAATCCAAGATTCATGAACACATAACTATATCATTAGATCATGTACATCATATGACTTTAACGGACAAATCGTACCATTTTACTGTTTTGAATGAACTTGGCAAGATTTAATGTCGCTTTCTTTGATATGTCTAGTGACATGAATGTACGAAAATTGAGAGACGAAACTGATCTGCGAAATGTGTACGGTGTAAACGTTTGCCTTTCCTTCAAACCACCCTCAGTGTTCACAAACTTCTTCTGACCACCTGAAAGAGTGTAAAATGGAAGTGCGCTACTTTTACAAAACTTTAGATCGAACGAACGAGGGATTTCAACCAGTGCACTTCAGGGACGGCTTGAATGATTCAGAAAAAGAAAACAAAATCCGCAGATTCGATCAGAATTATCCCCTTGGTATTGCACACTACAGCAACTCTTGAACATTGACAATATGCTTGTGGAACACTGAAACTTCGCCTAACAAAAGGTTGTAGGCAGGCATGTATAGTTGTATACACATTGAGGCATTTCATAATCTTCGCGTGTGTTTGCAGGTGGTCCTTGATATTTTGTCATGAGTATAGTTTGCTCACCCGTGCTGCCTCCCAAAGTGGCCAATCGGAAAGCCTCGTCCATCGTCAAACGCTGATAGTCGGAAGTGTGGCCATTTTGCTGGCCGTGTTCAGAGGACTGTCGCACGCCGTTGTGCTGCTGTAACTGCTCCTTCTTGTGACGCAGCTGCTGGTGCTGAATGGCGCAGATGTTGGACACGTCTACCGCTTGGCGCATGGCTGACAGGATGGTCGGAGAGTATCCGCCTGCCACGTCTTGAGGGAGAGAAAGACATGATGATGATGATGATGATGATGATGATAAGTGCATTATTAATATAGGCGCTTTAGCCCAAATATTTGGCTCAAAGCGCCGCGAGCTCTACCCAACACACACTCTCACATGAATCACATGCATTCTCTCCGACATTGGACATGAACACATAACAATCACATACATACTTTCATACATACATACATACATACATACATACATACATACATACATACATGACTGATCAGGATCACTGGCTGATTGATTGATTGATTGATTGATTGATTGATTGATTGAGAAGTCAGGACATACTGACCAGCTGAGCTACGGCCTGCTGAAAAGACCACTTAAGTCTTTGCTATTTTGCTTCCTCCCAAATATGTGCTTGCTTGAATGTTGCCTAAAATGGCCGAACAGGCAAACTTCGTGTGCCAAACACACAACATTCTAGAGCATGTGTTCTTGCTCACCAGTCCCAAGTCCGAGTTTGATTCCATGGTCTAGCATTCTTCTCATGTCCATGACTCCACTACGAAGCCTGAAACATCATGTGAACAATACGGTAATGTCTGTAGAAGTCGATACCGCCTGTCAACGCATTTAAAGCGCGATTTCCAGATAGTAGCACGACATCCTGATCCGATAGTTGAGAAAATTGTACTCACGTGGTATTGGAGCATGCGCAGTGGACGACACCGCAATCCCGCTCTTTCAGGATGGCGAGTTCTTCGTCGGTGACGTGAACGCAGTGTGCCAGGATTGTCTGCAGATGAAACGCATCGTAATACACATGACAGGATGGTGTAACATCAAACAATAACAGACGTGACATGTGGATAATTATGCAAAACACGTTGTTCACACTGGGGCCAGGGTCTTCATACGTGTGGCTCGATGGTGTGATATTAAACAATATCAGACACGTATTCGCATAACTTTATGCGAAATGCAACACTCACATTGGGACCCAGCAGACCAGCATCGTCATACGCGGCGTGGGACGATGGTGTGATATTAAACAATATCAGAAACGTATACACATAATTATGCGAAATGCAACACTCACAGCATACCAGCATTGTCATGTACGCGTGGCACGATGGTGTGATATTGAACAATATCAGACACGTATACGCTTAATTATGCGAAATGCAACACTCACATTGGGGCCCAGCAGACCAGCATCGTCATACACGTGGGTGTAGGTGGACTTGCCCGGATGTAGCTTCATCACAGTCATGATCTCTTCCAGGCTTTCATCCATGTGGGTCTGTCGTCACAAAACGCCGTAATCAGAGCGGGGTGGGGTGGGTTTTTGGCAGTTTGGCGTCCTTCTCCACCACGTAAGGGTGATGTCAAAGACGGGGCAACGAGAAAGAGGCCAGTACAAAGTGTTGTTGTTGTTGTTGTTGTTGTTGTTGTTGTTGTTGCTGTTGTTGTTGTTGTTGTTTTATCCTTCTAGCAGACGTAAGTTAAAGGGTACAGATTTTCCAGGGCGGTCTCTCGAGTTAGCCTACCTGTATGGGCACGTTTCTCTCTTTGGCCAGCTGTCCCAGTGACGTCATGAGTTCTTGTGTACAGCTGACAGCAAACCGGGGTGTGATCACAGGCGTCACCAGGGGAGACTGAAATATTATGTTACGTCACTGTTACGTCAATATGAGTCCACAAAAAAAAAAAAAAAAAAAAACGATTAAAAAGTCCGAAATATACGATGACCAGACAACGGAAGCAGTAACTAAGCAACAAATTGCTGTCTTTGTGGTTTCATTGAAAGTGTCCACAAAACGTCACACTTGCAGGGTTTGCCTTTTTTACGGGATAAACACATTACAAGGAGGAAATTTTCATTCTTTCTTACTGCTTGAACGCGTACCTTTCTTTCCATGACGTCATCGATAAACCTGTAAAAAAAAAAAAAAAAAAAAAAGAAGAAACAAATCAAAACTAGAACGGCATGTGAAGCAATTTTGATTTTCCACAAATCAAGAGGTAGTCAATATTTATGTTGTGTTTCTAATGAATGTTCACCCCAAAAACAAAATGTAAACTCTTAGTTCAGTGAGGTTCTCAAACGCACGTTGTCGCTTACTAACACAGGCGTCAAACAAAGCGGCATGCTTCAGGAAGCACAGAAAACAATACAGAGGTGCACTTTCATGATGAAAGGGGGTGGGGTGATGGGTGTTTGGGAGTAGTTTAAGTCCTTTTCCACCACGTTTGGGTGGTATCAAAGACGAGGCAACGAGAAAAAGGCCAGCACAAATTTATTTGGCCCCAGCCGGGATTCGAACTCACGACCCGATCATTGAAAGTCCGACGCTCTAGCATTCGGCCACCCTGGCTCCCCAGAGAGAGAGAGAGAGGATTATTTATTGAATATGAAATTTTATTAAAGTTCATTCCTTCCACTTGCCAAATCCATTTTAAAGTACAATATTCAATATTCGGTTTTTGTATGTTTTCATTTATTGGCAGATAAATTCTTTATTTCACTTTTTTACGAGGAGCCGGGGTGGCCGAATGGTAGAGCGTTGGACTACCAATGCTCAGGCCGTGAGTTCGAATCCCGGCTGGGGCCATAGGCCTATAATTATTTGTGTTGGCCTTTCTCTCGTTGCCCCGTCTTTGATATCACCCTTCCGTGGTGGAAAAGGACGTTGAACTCCCAAACAACCCAATTTAACTTTTTACTTTGGTGTGAGCCTCAAAACAAATTTCCATTTTATCTGTAATATTTAATGGACAAAATTATTATTATTATTATTATTATTGTTGTTGTTGTTGTTTAATGGTGTAATTTTCAGCAATAGTCAAAATCTAAACTTAATTTTTAAAGATCAGCTGTTCATCAGTTTTGGATCTGCTGTAGTTACACAAAAGTTCAATCCAAAGTTTATTTTTGTCACGTGGTAAAGCTTGCAGGCGATAGAGGCATTTCTCACAACTCTTACCTGACAGTGTCGGCAACGGACTGTTCGGTTGTCTCCCTGTAGTAGTCCGGAGCCGACATGTCCATATTCACCTTCCCGACCAGTGCCCTCTGACCCAAGTCATCTGCATAATCCGAAGCACCCATTGCATATGCTAGTTCTTTGCTAGTTGCGCTATACCGGATCCCAGATAACAGGGGTACGTAAATTAGTATGCCGGGGTATACGACTGAGTTTCTGCCGTTCACGTTTCAAAGCTTTCATTGACTATCCCGTAAACTGACACTGACCGTCCGGTTTTCTTTCTTTTTTTTTCTTTTTTTTTCTTTTTTTTTTTTTGCTGCCACAATTCTTTGCCGGCTCCAGTGGTGTTCCTCCCAGATAATGGGTGGAATCCACGGAGGGCTCGGAAGTTGGGGCAATTTTTATTATGCATGATGATGGAGATGATGATGATGGTAAGATGATGCTATGGAGATCCGTGTGGTTTGGGACTGCGGGACAGGGCCGCATTCCACGCTTCCTGTCATAAATATCCCGGCATTAACCAGGCCCGGGAACTACGGCACCTGCGGTGCCGGCCGTGTAATCATCCACATCATAAGACGTGTCATACCAAGGGAAGCACCCCCAAAGTCGCACCCGTAAAGTGGGTGAAGCTCGGCTGTGTGGCAACAGCCTCCCCATTGGGCCCATAGCACACCCACTCTGGGTAGGAGCCGACCTAGGTAGGAAAAATCCCGCTTGCCTCGGCTGGGATTCGAACCCGGGTCTCCCGGTCCATAGTCCGAAGTGCTAACCACTACACTACGGGGGCCGGTCGTCCGGTTTTCTTAGTAGACTCGTCTAGCATCTAAGCGACTCTCTCTGTCTCTCTCTTCAAATAAAGTCACCTCTCTCTCTCTCTCTCTCTCTCTCTCTCTCTCTCTCTCTCTCTCTCTCTCTCTCCAAATAAAGTTACTTCAATTTCGATCTCTCTCTCTCTCTCTCTCTCTCTCTCTCACTCTCTCTCTGTCTCCAAATAAAGTTACTTCAATTTCGATCTCTCTCTCTCTCTCTCTCTCACTCTCTCTCTCTCTCTCTCTCTCTCTCTCTCTCTCTCTCTCTCTCAAAACAAATAAATAAATAAATAATAATACTGCGTTAGTAGCTACAAAACATAAAAATCGTGACGCAAGCACCTTTAATTTGTGAAGTCTAACTCAAGGCCAAAGAAGAGTTATCTAACGTCAAACTACACATGATGTATTATCGTGACGCAAGCACCTTTAATTTGTGAAGTCTAACTCAAGGCCAAAGAAGAGTTATCTAACGTCAAACTACACATGATGTATTATCGTGACGCAAGCACCTTTAATTTGTGAAGTCTAACTCAAGGCCAAAGAAGAGTTATCTAACGTCAAACTACACATGATGTATTATTTGCGCGTGTCAGTTCACACATACCTACTGCGTCACACAGCAGCGTGGTCGTCTCCCGATGGATGGTCGAGAAGTAGCATGCCGCTGTTGTGCCGCTCTGCAGTGCCCGTCTCTATGATACACCAAAACTTTTTTTTTTTTTCTAAAGGTAACAACATTTCTTGTTCGTCGCTTCATCACATGTAGTGAAGGAGGACTCCCGGGTCCTGGGTACAGCCACCAATTTTGATGAGAACTCTTAAGAACTCCAAATTAGGTTATATGGCAAACAGACAGACAGACAAACAGACAGACAGACCCTGTTCATTTGTGTGTTTGTATGTCTGCATAACAACGTCAACGGGATAGGTCTCCGCTTACCACCGACTGATAATGGGCGTCACGCGCAAACTCCGGGGATTTGAACCTGGCC
Source organism: Batillaria attramentaria (assembly GCA_018292915.2). Taxonomy (NCBI): domain Eukaryota; kingdom Metazoa; phylum Mollusca; class Gastropoda; family Batillariidae; genus Batillaria; species Batillaria attramentaria. The sequence continues at coordinate 931,591 of JACVVK020000213.1, read as the reverse complement.
TCTGTAGGAAAAGTGTAGGTGTTGAGCCAGTCCAGCAGCCCCATGTCCGTGCCCACTCCCTGTATTGGGAGTTGAGGGGCATGTATGTGGCAGTCCACCAGCCCAGGCATCAGGAACTGCCTGCCACGAAGTCAGACGAGTCTTAAGAGTGACCCACCGAGTCACCGAGGAAACTTCAGTGTTGGGGAGAGTTATGGCCCTTTGGGTTGCCTCGTTAACATGCAAGCCATAGCTTGTAGCATAAATATGCCATGGCATAAATCAATGCTTTTAGTCCAGAAGAGAACAATAATTATGTACATGCAGTATAATTTTCAGATAATTATGATCAGACGGTGAATTGCCTGGGGGAACATATCCATAAAAATGATTAGTAATAAGAATTTTATACTGCAACCTTTTAGTTCAGTTCCCCATGATACTGATCAGACCTAAGTTGTCTCTAGGACTGAGATAAGACTGATATACCTTCTTGACAGCTGTTGAACGCATTCTGAATCTATTTCATGTTCCTTCAGGCGTTGTTGCAACCGGTCTCGGCGATCCAAGAAGACGACCTGAATTAAAGAGTAAAATGTACAGCAGATTACAGCCAGTGAAATGTCAGTTTATTGTGGATTATGCTCATCTTCGCAGATCAGGGCTCCACAAAAATGGCCTTCATCGACTCCCGTCCCACAACCCCATCCCTGATGATGCTACGAAGGTCCGTGTGGTTTGGGGCTGCGGGGTCGCATTCCACCTTTCCTATCATATCCCGTTATCAAGGCCCGGGAACTACGGCACCTGCGGTGCTGTCAGTGTAATCATCCACATCATAAGATGTGTCATACCAAAGGAAGTACCCGCAAAGTCGTACCCGTGAAGTGGGTGAATCTCGGCTGTGTGGCAACACATTGGGTACATATCACACTCTGGGTAGGAGCCGACCTAGGTAGGAAAAGTCCCGCTTGTCTCGCCTGGGACTCGAACCTCGGTCCGAAGTGCTAACCACTACACTACGGGGGCCGGTTACCGTACGTTACGTTTTTATGCGGTTTGCACCAGACACATGATGGTAATGTCAGCACAGCCGAAAAGCCTTAATATCATAGCAACATACCTTCCCTTGTTTCACGCCAAGGATGGCATTTTCCAGCAGTTCCAACGGAGTGGATGGTGTTGCGTGAACGACCGTCCCACAGAACACGACATCTTCCGCCATTTTGTTCCTCTTCGTGGTCATCTGACAGCGACGGTCTCGTCAAGTTCACCGGCAGCCCGGCTGTGTCCGAGTCAGTTACGCAGCTCGATGCCTGTGGACAGAGTCAATGAGGACTTTATACCGCTTGCCAGTGTTAAGCCGGTGTAGGATCCGGTCCGGTCCCCCCTCTGAAGTAGTCCCCCGGGGGACCAATTCGTGGCAAAAACTGCTCTATAATGGTCCCCCCTTAGACATCCAGCCTCGTTTTCGACTGGTCCCCCTGGGCGATTTTGGTCCCCCCTCGCATCCAAAATAGGCCCCCTCTCGAAGTGGTCCCCCTCTTTTCTAACCAATGTAGTCAGTATTTATTTTTAACTTTATTGTTATAGTGTGTGTCAACTCAGTAGAAAACGTGACTCTGGATCTCTCTCACTCTCTCTCTCTCTCTCTCTCTCTCGCCCCCCACACTTTCTCTCCTCCCCCCATCTCTCAAACACACACACACACACACATTATGCACGCACTCACGCACGCGTGCACACTCACTCACGCACGCACGCACGCAAACACACACACACACACACACACACACACACACACACACACACACACACACACACACACACACACACACACACCCCTCTTTCGTTATATGTATAATTATTTTCATTTTTGTACAGAGATGTTATTCAAGATGATCTTGAACTGGGTCAAGGTTACAGTGTCAAATCTAAACTTTTAAAAGTGATTTAACTTCGTAGATTTGCCGTTCTATGTAGCCTATACTTTTGTTTTTTATTTTCTCTTTTTTTTTGTGGGATGAGAAAACGGTCGCCACTAAAAAACAAAAGTATAGGCTACATAGAACGGCAAATCTACGAAGTTAAATCACTTTTAAAAGTTTAGATTTGTTTTCTCTTTTTTTTTTTTTTGTGGGATGAGAAAACGGTCGCCACGCTTCTTGACACGTCACGTGACTCGTGTCAAACATCGCCACGCTTCTTGACACGTCACGTGACTCGTGTCAAACATGCCTATAATTATAAGTACACGACAATTCATTCCGTCAACCAGTCTTCGTTTTTCATTGACTATCATCATGGACGACACTCTGTATGACAACGTGTTGAACTATTTGAAAAATGGCACTTACCCTCTGACCGCGAAAGGGGAAAACCGTGATGTGACTAAAGTTAAAAAGAGACAGTTGAGAAAGACTGCTGCAAAATACACAATTCGAGAGGATGTGCTCTACCACGACGGAATCCTCGTGGCAAAGAGGAACCAGGTTCCAGAGATATTGCAAGAGTTTCATGACAACTATGTGAGCGGAGGACATTTGGGGATGAACAAGACTTATAAGAAGGTGAGCACCCGTTTTTGTACTCCCAGTTTTAACAGGCTTTAGAATGGGAACGAGGTTTTGTGTGTTTCTGGTATGTCTGGTATAACCAACACATCGGATATAGCGGCCACTTTTGTCCTGGTGGACGTTATATCCGATGACTCCGTATATAACGTAAATTTTCCGGTATAGCCGATGTCTTCGGTATATAACGGACATTTTCCGGATTGAAGACATTTCCTTTGCTGGCTCTCTCTCTCTCTCTCTCTCTCTCTCACTCACCCCCCCCCCCCCCCCACACACACACACACTGTTATCTACCAGTTATCTTTAAGACATAGTATTTATAAATATTTCATTACTCTTTTTTCTCTCTAGGTCTTGGAGCGTTACTTCTGGCATGGAATGAAACAGGAGGTTGAAGACTACTGCAGATCATGCTGTGTGTGCCAGAACATGAACGCTTGCAGAAAGAAGCCAGCAGCACCGCTTCACCCCATCCCAGTGCCCAAAAAGAAGTGGAGCCTCGTTGGAATGGACATCATAGGACCTTTGCAGGTCACTGACAGAGGTAACCAGTACATTGTTGCCCTCACAGACCACTTTACAAAGTTTCCCGTTGCCAAGGCCATCCCGTGCAAGAGTTCAGAGGAAGTTGCCAGATTCATGTACGAAACCATCTGCATCTTTGGCGCGTTTGATTCCCTCATAACTGACCAAGGCCGTGAGTTCATTAACTTTGCGCTTGATATTCTCACCGACCGTTTCAATATCAACCATCGCATTTCTTCGGCCTACCACCCTGAGACGAACGGCCAACGGGAGAGGGACAATAGGACACTCAAAGACACTTTGGTAAAGATCACAGACAATGATGATTGGGATGAACTCTTGCCAGCAGCCCTGTTCGCCTACCGAACATCCGTTCACAAGTCTACACAGTTTTCACCCTTTTTGGCATTGTATGGTGAGCAGGCAAAACTACCATTTGACGTCACTGGTGATGCCAACGAGCAAGATCTGAACGAAGAAATCATGGACACTATGAAGGGGATTCACGAGGAAGTCAAGAACAAAATTGGTGAAAACATTTCAAGGGCGCAGAAGAAGCAGAAAGAGTACTATGACAGCAGGCGTGCATATGACCACGGGTTCCGCATCGGAGACAAAGTCTTAATCATCAATGCTGCACGAGTACACAGAATGGGAGGCAAGATGGCACCAAGATTCGTCGGGCCATATGAGGTCATAAGTGTGTTGCCGAAGGGTCGACTTCAACTGAAGAACACTAAAAGTGGGAAAATACTGAAGAATCTCTACAATATCAGCAACGTCAAATTGTTCCATGATCGTACACAGGACAACGCTGACCCCTCCCATGCTCCACAGGCTGACCCCTCCTATCATCCACAGGCTGACCCCTCCCATGCTCCACAGGCTGACCCCTCCTATCATCCACAGGCTGACCCCTCCCATGCTCCACAGGCTGACCCCTCCTATCATCCACAGGCTGACCCCTCCCATACTCCACAGGCTGACCCCTCCCATGCTCCACAGGCTGACCCCTCCTATCATCCACAGGCTGACCCCTCCTATCATCCACAGGCTGACCCCTCCCATGCTCCACAGGCTGACCCCTCCTATCATCCACAGGCTGACCCCTCTTGCCAGCCGCCATTGAGAATGAAGTTCCACCCCGTTGATGGTGCCTGGCAAAAGGATCGGGCCTCCAGTTTGAATTTCCCCAGACTTTTCAGGCGGCACCCCTCAAGGGAAAGTGTTGAAGTTGACATTACGGCTACACCTCTCGATAGCGTTAGCGTAAAAGGAGATGGGAATTGTTTTTTCCGGTCTGTGAGCTTTGTTGTTTTGGGGACTGAGTCGAAATATAAGGAATTCCGAAATATCATTTGCGATTGGATTGAAAAGAATGACAAACGCTTCTACGGAACGAGCGCACGTGAAAATTACGTCGCGACATCAAACATGAGAAACGACCGTACTTGGGCCACCGAGGTTGAGATATTTGCTGCAGCCACCCTCTTGGACACGCCCGTGTATGTGTTCACAAGAGAGGCTCCAGGCCGACAACCTAGGTGGCTGAAATACGGGCCAGTTTGGCAATCGGCCCCATTGAAAACAGACAGAGCAATTTATATAATGAATCTTGGACATCACTTTGCTCCTGTTTTTTGTGTCACTCCTTAGACCAGAACTGTTAGTCTTCTGCTGTTTTTGTTGTTTCAAGCGTCATGATTTGAGACACTGGTACTCAGTCTTGACTGTCTACTTGAAGTACGCTGAAAGCCAAAGGTGGCAACTAGTTTTCATGTCATGGACACTTACTTAATTTTGAAGAAATATTTTTCTATGGCGTTGTATAGAAAATATTAGATACTTGGTCTTTGATGTTATTCTCTAAATGCTATTTCCAGTTTAAAAAAATTGACAGGAAATGTGGACTTTCATGCATTCGATGACGTTTCATGCAAAGACAGTACGGTAGAAGTTTGTTTTGTACTTTGCTATTGTTATTATTTTGCTCATTTCAGGACAAGATGTGCGATTAACAATTTATTAATTTACATTTATGTTGCGTTATAAAGTGCACAGCGCTCTGGTTAACAATTTCTGTTGCAACTCTTTGCTATTCATTAACTGTTTCTTGTTTCATTTCTTGTTTCTTTGACACAGTTTGACTGGACATACCTTTTGAAATAAAGTTTTTCTTGTCAAAGAACGTAAATGTCTATTTCAGGTTTTGCTAGAGAGAGAGAGATAGAGAGTGGGGGGGGGGGGGGGGGGGGGGGGGGGGGAGAGAGAGAGAGAGAGAGAGAGAGAATATTGATTGACTTATTTATTTATTGTTTGAAATTCTAGTAATAATGTTTAGTATTCGGTACAACCATCTCATAAACAAAAACAAAAAAAAAAGAACCAATGCAAAAAAACAACTGAAAGAAACAAGAACCAACAACCAAACAAATATATCTCACACACACAAAAATAACAACAAGCACATAAATCGGGAAAAAAAAAAGAAAAAAAAATGTTCCTATGGCCCTGTGCTTTTGGGGACAATAAAGTTTTGTAACAATAAAGTTAAAAATAAATACTGACATAGCTCTACATTGATTAGAAAAGAGGGGGACCAGTTCGAGAGGGGGCCTATTTTGGATGCGAGGGGGGACCAAAATCGCCCAGGGGGACCAGTCGAAAACGAGGCTGGATGTCTAAGGGGGGGACCATTATAGAGCAGTTTTTGCCACGAATTGGTCCCCCGGGGGACTACTTCAGAGGGGGGACCGGACCGGATGCTACACCGGCTCTTAACTGGGCACTGCAGAGCGCCACAGTGCTGTCCACAGTTGTGACACAGTTGTGACGATTTGGGGGGTTTCCGCCGCTGTGGCGTCATCACAGCAACCTGGATTTCAAATAACCACAACTGTGACTGTGGGTTCCACAACAGATTCTGATTGGCTGTACTACGTCACTGACTCAGCGCGCAAACATGGCGGACAGTGCATCTTCAATCGGTTTGTCACCGAGCACAGCTGTGTTCAGTTTTGTAGTTCGTAGACACACCGAGCGCAACGGTTGTGATGTGCACATGTGTGTTTCGCGCGCTGTGCCCAGTGAAGAGCAGGCTTTAACGGCCTGAACCCATGTTAGACCCGGCATATGGGTTGGTGCGTTTACATTTAATCACTGAACCCGGATTACAAGCGACCCGGCCGGGTTCGTTGAACTCGGGTCCAGGCCGGGGACAAACCCGCATCTGAGATCTGAACATGCAGCTGGAGTCCGGCTCTCTGTAAAGAACCAACATAAAAGTCTACCTCACATACGTGACGTCAGTCACCAAGCTGGCTCACACTCACACACACTTTAGCTCCACCAAACCGTGTCTGTCTGGTGTAGTTCATGCTGGTTTTGTTTTTTGTTTTTTTAACAGGACTTTTTCAACAGCTGATTGTGACAAAAAATATTTCCGATTGTGGACATTTTTTTTCTTTACCCTCCCACATGTACCATTTTACACTATAACTAATAATAATAATAATGTGGCAGGGTATTTGTGATATATATGTGGCAGGGCATTTGTGGTATAGTGTATAGTACGTGTTGTGGCAGTGGTAGGGTAATTTGGTTGTGTTTTACCCTCACGCTTTCTCGAGGTTCAGGTGCGCGTGAGTTTTAGTTCACGTACGGTGTGAATTGCGTCGGGGTTTTACCATTCACCAGTCCTTTTAGTTCACTTGCTTGACTGCGGCCGGAGAATAATAATAATAATAATATGTATTGCAAAATTATTGGCTAATGACTCACCTGTAAATAATGGAAATGGTGCTGAATACCTCTACCATGATTTAAAAAAAATGCTAAAAGCCCCAAGGTGCTTATCCAATCCACTACGTTTAGGCCCTTGTACCGAATGGCGCAAAAATCCTTCACTGACAGTTATCATCCGGCCAATATCAACGAAACCGCAAGCAGCCGTACTGCCGTAATAAGCCAAATGCATGAAACAAAACGTACACTAGTAGTATGAGACTTACCTCGAGTCGCAAACGGATTACCCCGGGACTGTCATGATCAGCGTGTATTTAATATCTATTCCCGAAATCAGTCGTAAACTAGCCCTTGTCTGTGTTTATGCATCTCATACTAACCGTTTATTTTAAGCTTGGTCAAGCTTATCTCCGACCTCTAAAGTCATATCCCTCTCCGTATCTCTGGGCGCAGACGACTGAAATGTATGGTAACATACTGTGCGTCATTTACTTCGTCATCCGACATGACATCATCATCCTCACGGGGAAACTATCGTGTTGTATGCACAGACGTAAAGAGATATCTCTATACGTCGATGGTTGTATGTCAAGATAGTTGACGTCATTCAGTGACGTCGTTAACGAATGATTCGGCCAGGCGAACAAAGTTTTTGGTGGCTACATCTATTGCGTGGTGGCTAAGCACTGAAAAGTCAGGCTAATATTTTTTTTTTTTTAAAGGCAGCGTACCTAAGCTGTACGATAATGTTTACTAGCTGAGCTTGATTGAAGTTAGAATGGGATCCCCTATGGCGCACATTGAACCTCACCTCGCAATGTTAGCGTTGGACATTTTCCACTAAGACACGCACGCACTGTAGCTTGTATGGGTAAAGTGTATATTTTCATGGAGCGTTATTCATCGTCAACTGTGTCCTATCATTACATAAATACTGGTCCAGCCACCACAGAGATATTAATGTGTTGATTTTCCCCCCTATGGTTGGATCCATGACCCTCGATTACAGGAGAGGGACACCATGACTAGCCACATTTCAGCGGAAACAACTTCAGTTGTAAAAACAACCCACCCCTGCGACATCTAAAGTGGAAAAGTGTTCGTTTTAGAGGCTCAGTTGCAATACAAACGTTATCATAACAATATCAACATTTATCAAAGAATCTCGCACGATTGAAATCGGCCTTGCGCAAATTTCAATCATCTCGATTCTTTGATGAATAATGATATTTTCAACTTTCTTTATGATAACTGATATCATCATCATCATCATCATCATGAATTGCACTTATATAGCGAAAAATTCTCAGTCACAAAGTGACTCAATGCGCGTACTCCCTCACTCATACCAGCAAATATGCACACACACACACACACACACACACACACACACACACACACACACACACACACACACACACACACACACACACAGAGAGAGAGAGAGAGAGAGAGAGAGAGAGAGAGAGAGCAGGTAAGCAAGAGGGCATAGTCGAAAGCGGCCTCTCAGACCTGACCGGCTGAACAGATGCGATTTCAAGTCAGACTGACTTGAAACGGTCTATGTCCGACTGGTCTCTCAGGCCGTCATCATCATCATCCTCACGGGGACGTACGGAGATGTAAAGCTAAACAGTTTACGCGATGCTACCCGGCCTTGTTTCTAATGGCATCATCAGGTTAAGTTAAAATGAACCACACGACCGTCACTCCATCCCAGTCAGAAAGTGAGTATACGAGGTGTTCACGCATGCCCAGCAGGCAGACAAGCAATTCAGCACAATTTGTCAGTGCAGAGCGGCGCATATCAAATTCGCTTGGACCACAAGCAGTTAGCCACTCAGGTCACCGTGACGCTCCAAGATCAGATGAAGCCGTACTTATATATAATTACTGATAGACAATAGGGAAGTGATCTAGCACTAAATGTGAGGATTACAAACTTCAGAGATAGTCAAGTTCTCACAGCCGCCGCGGCCACGGTTTGGCGAGTGACGCACCTGTGCATAGTGAAATTGTAATCAAAATTGGCGTTTACTGTCATCATTTATGCTAAAACTGAAGAGCCTAGGTGCCTATCCAATCAATGACGCCTACGGCCCTTGTACTAAATGACCCCGGCTACAACTCATGATATCACGTGACCCGGGGTCACACTGACATCTTGACTCCGAACTACCGAACAACAAGATCGCAGTGTAATTCTTTCTTTTTTTTTAACTGACTTCGGAAAACAAATCCCTTTCAATTGCAAAACAAACGTTATCGTGAAGAGTTAACGATATCAAAATCAGTTTACAACATTCGCCAGTGCAAACTTTCAGTGGGTTAAACTATGAGTGCTTTACGTCCGAAAATAGTAATGAAACAGAGCGAAAGTGTGAGTTATGACTTTCCTTAACCCACTCAGAGCTTTACGAGTTCACAAAAACACACTCCAGTTACGTCATCAATCAGAAAGTGCGTCATTTCAAACAATGATCAGTTTGTAACTTATACGTCACGGCCGGTGCCGGCACAGTTATTTTGCTCACTTTTGGGGGTGAAAAGTTATTTTCCTTGCATCACGTAAAAAATGATCGCACAGAAAATTCTCTGCGAAGTATTTGCGAGTGTACTTTTGAATGTAGTACACGAGCCCATACTCTGAATGATATTCTTCATAACATGAAGCAATTTCACCTGCCCTACTCATCATTTCTTCACAAGTCAGTGCGCAGAATTTTGAGGGGGTACAAAAGTCACTAGTCACCCTACCAGAAAAATAAAATGTCCCAGAAAATGTAGCGCGACTAGAGTAGTAGAGGTAAGAGTCTGAATGCTCGTTGTATAAACAGCTTACATAATTAGTTCTCGTGGTTTACGGCGAAAGACTAACTTGACCCCTCGATGGTTCGATTGTTTGCGTAGCTACCTCGCCGGAGGCTCGGTAGCTACACAAACACTCGAGGGGTTAGTCTTTCGACGTAAACCACGAGAACTAATCATGTAAGCTCTATTTATCAAAAAAATCTCGAACGATAGCAATTTGCACGCGCCTGAGGGCTTGTGCACATTTTAATCGTCTCGACTGATTCCGCCCGGCTTTGATAAATCTTGACACAGAACATGTACCCGCGTCAATCAGTCTCTTTTCCGGCGATAACTGATAATACATGTGCTCTTATGCACGGAGGTTATTACTGAAAATGGCCGACTCTTTTCCGTTGCAATACCGCTTCAAAGGTTTTGTCGAAGATTGCTAAATCTAAAGCCGTTATTTTAAACCATAACTGACCACATACACATCTTCGATTTGCAATAACGTATTAGTACAAGTTTCAGTGTTTCTGGGCGGTAAATGGCTCCTTTTTAACCGACACAGCCGGCTGAAAAACAGAAAACTCAGTGACCCAAAAGCGTTTTTCCACTGATGTGGTGTTTTGTCTTTGGAAAAACGCGGTGCCAATTATAGCGTGGGAACCCGTTAAACTGATGAGGGTGCTGGGAATTGTAGCATAGCACCGGAAACACGCCGGTCTATTTTGATTACCCCTCGTGCTATTAGTATCTGTACAAGCATGGCAGACACGTCAACTGAGTTAGGGACAATGCTGCTTTTATTAAATTCTGTTCAGCGGCTGCCGGTGCATATATCTAAATATTTTTATCCGGCAGTGGAGCAGAATTGCTAATCAGTGTAGGCTAAAAAAAAAAATGTAGCCAAGCTGTCGAAACTACTCAAATGCTGTATGTTAAAACTGATACCGTCCAACTGTGACTGAGTCTGGCTGGCACATAGTGTCACTGAGTAACATGAACATAAAATCGTACGCTGGAATCTGGCCAATCTCACCTTTCTCTTTGTTGAACCAGAACACGCATTCGTCAAGAAGGCGGCATACACTGAGCTGGAGCAAAACACCAGCCCAAAGTACTACTACAATGGAATCACAAACACGTCAGCGCTGCAGATACGACTTGGTAGGCACTAGCAGCCGAACTAGCACGTGATGTAAGGGGTGGTGGGGGTGTAGCGCGGTGAAAGGTGTGCGGTCGCGTGTATTCCGGTGTGCCTGCAGTGGCGTGGCCGTCCGATTTAAAGGAACACCGTGTCGCCGTAACCGCCTGCCGGCTCAGGCGGCCGTGTTCACAGACCGACCTGGGCTGATGATGGCGATTAGAACAGCATTTTTAAATCTCTATCTAGAGAGATGGGATGGGGCAAATTCCGCTGCGCGCAGCAGCAAGTTTCAGTGATAAAAAGCAAGACTGTGACGTTTCTCCACTGAGACCGGCAGTATATATAACTATACGGCCGGCTTTCGCGCACACAGTAACTGACGAAATCTGCGTCATAGACACCTTACCACACTATGCTGCTGCGTTCTTTTCGGCGGCGGGAGTTGTGAGACGTGTGTGTGTGTGTGTGTGTGTGTGTGTGTGTGTGTGTGTGTGTGTGTGTGTGTGTGTGTGTGTGTGTGTGTGCAGGGGCATAGGCCCCCGTTTGGTTTTTGGAAGGGGGGCCCGAATATCTTTGGGCCCCCCTTGCTTTTGATAAGAGGAGATGGGGCCCACCAGTGGTGGGCCCCCCTGCGGCTCTGCTGTCGCAGGACACAATCCTTGGCAGTCAACACACACACACACACACACACACACACACACACACACACACACACACACACACACACACACTCACTCACACATGAGTCTATGGCTGCCTGATTTGTGTGATTTTTTTGGTGAATTTTAAAGCATTTCTAGGGTGTCATCTGCAACGTTATGTGTCAGAGGAATATATAGCGTTTTCCTCCAAATTTGCATCTCTGGTACGTAGCCTAATGCTGCCGTCGACTGGACGTGACCCCATATGGGAACCGGCCGTACTACCTGCCCGCGTTAGTAGGTATCAAAGGGCACTGAGCTGCGGCCATCAGGATTTAGGATTCGTCTGCTCCACAAAAGCTGGTGACGTTTCAAGGCCGGTTTGATGAACTTAACAAGCCACGGCCACCCGGCCGGCACTTGACCCCGCTTGACTGAATGACCGTTCATGTAAAGGCTTTATTACAACCTCATACCTTGAGGTCAAGTTGAGGGCAGATGACATCGGACGGACATCGGCTGTAAATAATTATTATTATTGCCCAGACTGAGCACCCGTGCACACTGCCTGTTCCCGACCACACTGACGCGGCACCCGTAGATTGTTAGATATTTAAAACTGAAATCGTATTTTCATGTCACAGTGTCATGAGCCGATCACAAAGCCCACGTCTCTAGGCTACTATTTGCAAATAGTCTACGAAAGTGGATCAGTAAAAAGTTTTCGTCGAAAATCCGACGTCAGTCAGTTCAGTGGCGACTTACAGATACCGTGGCGCACCATGCCGGCCTTGCCAGTGTCACTGAGAGGTGATAATGACAGTACTGCACATCAGGTTTTTGTTTTTTTTTTCCGTACGTAACTTATCATCCTGTACTGATCACTGAGCTGACTCGGACTCGGGGAGCCGGGGTGTCGTGGCCGCAAATGGTAGAGCGTTGGACTTTCAACGCTCGGCTCGTGAGTTCGAATCCGAGTCAGTCGCGGCCGGGATCTGATGGGGCAAAATATTCGTGCTGGCCTTCAGTTTTCTCCGGCGTTGCCCCGTCCGCGTTGATATGATCCATACGTGGTGGAAAAGGACGTTAAACACTCAAACACCCACCCACCCACTGAGCCGACCCAGCCACTGAGCCGACCCAGCCACTGAGCCGACCCAGCCACTGAGCAGCTTGTGCTGAGTGCGTCAGTGCAATTACAGTTTCAGTTGTTCATATCCTCCGCCTGTCGGCTGTGCGCTAGTTAGTGCAATTTCAGTACCGTCTTTTCAATTTCCGCGGTTTAATTCAAAGCGTTGTTTACTGGGTCTAGGACTGAGATTGGCCAAACAAACAAACAAAGACATATGCATCCTTCACGTTTTTGCTGCAACTAAGCCGGCAGTGGCGAAACCACTGAAAGTGCAGTCGGTACTGACTCGGCGTAAATGATTTCGTACTGACCTGTCTTCTCTGTCTCTGAATAGAGCCGAGACTGAGGCCCGAGGTGCGACTGTGAGACTGCGGAGTCTGCGGCACTGAACTCAGTTCGTCTCTTTCTAGTACTCAGTCGCTGCGTGACGGCGGGTGCCATACTGTTGGTAATCAGCGCACGTAACACTGATTATGCTACTATGTATGCAACTGATGTTAAGTAGTAATGATGCTCTCTCTCTCTCTCTCTCTCTGTGTGTGTGTGTGTGTGTGTGTGTGTGTGTGTGTGTGTGTGTGACGGTGTGTGTGTGTGCACGGTGTCAGTGTGTGTGTGTGTGTGTGTTCGTATACAGTAACCCTGTAGTTCGAGGCCGGGACCTGTCCAAGATCTCATCTTTGGAAAATAAAGTCTCTCGGTCTCTCGGTCTCTCTCTCTCTCTCTCTCTCTACTTATGCAACAAAAGAGTTCAGCCCAGATAACCAGCTGTGAACAGGAGCAGCCGGGAAAGGACGGATTCCGCCGGCGCCCGGTCCGGCATACGTCAAGTCGGTAACGCCGGCAGTAGCTGATGCCGGTGAAGGAGGCAAAAAAGACTTCCAGGAAAAAAAAACACTGGGAGTGTATTTTTCCTAGGAAAGAAACACTGCAGGAGTGTAATCTTCCTAGGAAAATAACACTCCCAGTGTTATTTTACTAGGAAACTGAAAAGCACACCTGTAGGGTTTTTTTTGTTTTGTTTTTTCCCCTGCAGTGTTATTTTCCGACTACACCTGTGTAAGTCAGATCAGGCTATTTTCACTGAACACCAGTACACCCGGCTACTGCAAAACCGAAGTCGCTCAAGGTCTGAGCCAGTGTATGTGTCGGAGGGGGGAGGGCTTCGAGAAGGAGGAGGGTGGGAGGCCGGAAGGTAAAGGGGGCGGACTGAGGAGGGGGGAGGGGGGCGACAACCGGGGAACTGAGGTCAGCGGAGCACGTATGGTTACAGTCATGTTCTCTGCTGAGGTAGTGGATTGTCAGTCGGCCGCTTTAGCACTAGTCAGTACTGGCTGGCAGTCAGTGCTGGGTAAAAGTGCTGCCTCGGCAATTTTGTGGCAGATTTAGTGCCTGACTTTGCAAGTAAAAGCTATAAAAGTGTTATCCTCGCATTATTTTTTTTTCTCCATTTTTAAGCACTCAATACAACAATGCAGTATGTAGGCTGTTACCGGCTGAATTCAGTTCAAGTACACGGCCGGCTTCACTCACTCCAGTGTGTCAGTCGGTGAGCAGCGACCACTGCACGCAAGGGTATGTGCAGTCACGGTCTGTGCACAGCTATGACAAATTTAGGGCTTGCACAAGATGATAAATCATTATGAAAAACGACATCAAGTTATTCTTTGTCGTTATTGTCTTGGGCTAGTCTGCACTGATCACGCCGGCCAACCCGTATGTACATGTAACAGTGCAAAGACACCCCATGAGCTGTCGGAGAAGCACACAAAATCTTCAGAGTTACGTACCCTGTATCACAGCAACACGAAGGGACATCATGGCGAATGGGTGTTTTTCGCGCGAGTGACCGTAACGGCTTACAGTCGGAATACGTATGTAGTTTTGACTGTAGACGAAGACCGACACGAAATCAATATACAATGTTGACTGCAGTTTGATTTTCGACGTGAGACGTACGCATTTTAGGGGTGAGATTCATGTTTTCAACGATGTTTACTTCTACTTTTTTTTTCTGATTCGTCTTTGTCCGTTACGTCTTCTTCCTCTTCTTCTTCCTCTGTTCAGTGATCACAGCCGCCTAGTCGATTACACATTATTTTCACACTTCATTTATCAGCGTATCACTTGCTCGTGTGAAGACTTCCTTTTTATGGTTTACGGTTAGCTATACCTTATGAATGATTCACCCAAAACATGGAAGGCATAGACGAGGATAAAACCCAAGTGTAGACGAAAAGTTTGTAGTAGCTGCCCCTGTCCGACTTGTGCAGTATGTTCATGGTACACACTAGTGCATAATTAATTTGTTAGATATTTCATTTTTTCTGTATGGAATCTCAGGAAAATGACAGTAATGGTCAGTTTGATGATGTGGTCATTCAGTAGAAGAAAAAGAAAATAATAATTTATGTAAAGACATAAGTCTCTTTTTGTGTCTTCTTCTCCTTCTTTTTTTTATTGTTTGATATTTTTGATGTCACAAGAAAATTGGCACTTCTGTTTAAAACTGATTTTCTGCAAAGTTGAATGACCACTGTGATTTTCATTCCATTACGAGATCTACCGTTAACATTTTTAATGACCGAGAATTTGCTAGATGTTTAGGTGGGGCAATACATGAAGTTTTCTTTACAAATGTTTTCTACTTCTTCCTCCTATTACCAGCCTTAGTATACTGAGGACGAATGTCAGTGTAATTGTGTGCGTTGGTTAACTGTTTTCCATTCCACGGTCCCTCCCGTTTGAAACTGGGTTTTTAACGAAAGGTGAGACAGGCATTGTAAACGAGTCTGCACATGAATTTTGTCTCGATTTGGTAAGGGAAAATCCCATCAAATTCCTGCCCACTGGGGATTCAAACCACGCTGCTCAGGATCTGAAGTCAGATACTTAACCTTTACGCATCGGGACGCGAACCAGCTCGCGTCACTCTCAACAGCCGTAGGCACCGAGCCGCGAACCGATTCGCGTCATCCTAAACGGCCAGCAGCTGCATGCGCGTCAGCAGGGAAGTAGGTCACTGGCCAAGCTCGCGATGTCAAAGAGTTAAACCACTAGACCAAATCCCAGTCATGCAAATAGTACTTACACCACGTATACTGTACCTTTTGCAGGACAGATTTCAGACAGAAGACTCAAGATGGGTTCCATGCCTCGTTTGAATACTGCGACCACTTTCCAGCACAGCGCAGATGAAAAAGGAATTGAGGTATGTTTTCCGCAAAGAAAATGAAGTGGGGCAGCAGGTATTTTCTTGAAAATGATAGGGACTTTTTGATGCGTGACTCATGAAACTGAAAGAGGCAGGTAGGTTGGACTGTGGTAGCGGCTGACTAGAGAAGGGAGAGAGAAAAAATAGAGAGATTGGGGCCAGTGGGATCGAGCTGAAGAGAGCAACGTTTTACTTAGTGATTATTTTAGGATCATGTTTTTCAGTTTGTCCTATTGATTGTGTCGACCGTCATGAATTCCCAATTCACAGGCATAATGTTTCCAATCCTGACACATCCTCTGATACATGTGGAGGTATGCTGAGCATTCTGTTAATGAGTGTTTTGAGTAACACTTAAAGTTGAGTGTTCTTGAAGGACCAGTTTTAAAGTTTTGTTTACTACGTTGCAATTGTTCCTGCATGCATGGTTACAGAATGTTTGAGTGCATCCGTTGCAGTGCTTTCCTTTTGGGTGTTTTTGTTGTTCTTGTCAGTTTTGTTGTTGCTGTCGAATCCCGGCTGGGGCCAAATATTTGCACTGTCCTTTTTCTCGTTGCCCCATCTTTGATATCACCCTTTTGTGGTGGAAAAGGACGTTAAACTCCTAAACACCCACCCAACCCACCCTTGTTGTTGCTGTTTAGTTGTTCCATTTGTTTTTTGGATTGTTGTTGCTTGTTTGTTTTGTTGTTGTTGTTTTGTGTTTTTGTTGTTGTTTTTGGGTTTGTTAGGGTTTTTTTGTTTGTTTGTTTGTTTGTTTGTTTGTTTGTTTGGGGGTTTTTGGTGTTCTCTGTTCTCTGTTCAGCTCTAACCTTTACGCATGGGGACGCGAACCGGCTCGCGACACTCTCAACAGCTGTATAGGCACCGAGCCGCGAACCGATTCGCGTCATCCTAAACGGCCAGCAGCTGCATGCGCGTCAGCAGGGAAGTAGGTCACTGGCCAAGCTCGCGATGTCAAAGAGTTAACCTGAAATGACAGAGGGCTTTATGCAGATTTAGAAATCTCAAAATCATTATTATATGTATTTCTAACTGAAATATTATGGTGATCATGTTTCATTTGGTTTTACACAGGTGAAGTACAAGACTGGTGCCAGTTTTGTTGGCAGTGTTGAAAATTATAAAAAGACAGGAAGTGGCATATTCACGTGGCCCAATGGGTCTAAGTATGAAGGGGATTATTCAGACAATCTGCGCCATGGTAAAGGTATGTATTGTGGAGCTGAAACTTTAGGATAGGGTAAACCTTGTCTTTCTGTGTGACGTTTAGTTCTATGTTTATGATATTGATCATAATTATGTGCACCCTCGTAAGTTTCCCTTGTGCTGTATTGTGGAACTATAGTTTGATGCAGACTGAGGAAATGTCAGTCATTTGGCAATTTTCAGTCAAATTTCCTATCCTTTCAGCAAAACAATCCAAGTTTCAGCTGAAAAAAAGGAAGGGGGAAAAGGTTGCACACATAATCGTGTATCATGATACATGTACATGTAATAGTACATGTATATATATATATAGGGACTTCAGTTTTGAAGGCTTGCATATCAGTACCAAGGCAGTACATGTATAAGTTTAATTTCTGGGTGCCAGTAGAGGCTACTAAATGTCGTTAAAAATACCAAAATTTGTTTTTCTGAAGTGGGGCGTTGCCGCCATGGTCCCACAGTCGTGTGCTACTGCTGCACCCTGGCCT
Organism: Batillaria attramentaria; assembly: GCA_018292915.2. NCBI lineage: Eukaryota > Metazoa > Mollusca > Gastropoda > Batillariidae > Batillaria > Batillaria attramentaria. The sequence goes on along the minus strand of JACVVK020000213.1, from coordinate 914,143 downwards.
AGGTTTCAGTCTTTTTTTCCTTCAGCAGTTCCCCAGCCTGTTGATGGCCATTGTTTACTTTGTGTCAACCAGAATGCTTAAACAAGCTAGACCATTAATTGTGACCTTCCATGACAAAACCCGGCTTAAGTGCAAAATTTTCAATTTTTTGTTTTTGGAGCCATCTTAAAGAAACAGGCTTGCTCTTTGCAGTGCAAAAAACTCCTTTTAAGACATCATAATTTAAGGGCAGAACTACCTGATTTTGGCAAAATCTCAATATCGACCAGATAGCACTCGTTGACCTTTGTTAGCCTCTAGCTCGGAACAGCGGCATGCGTCTTACGCCGGGTTTACTCGTGGACTGTCACAATTAATGACGGTCTTGGTTATAAACGTAAAGTCAAGCTGTCGTGCTTGTCCAGGAAAAAAGATGGTGCCATGCAATGTGTCAAGATTATTCAGCGCATAATTAGTATTCCATGATTATCTGTAGAAGCACCACTGACCTGCGTGTGTTAAAGGATGTGATTCACAATAATGTTGATCGGTGTACAGGTGTGCAGACTTGGTCAGATGGGAGCAGGTACGAAGGAGACTTTTTGAATGACTACAGACACGGACAAGGCAGCATATGTTGGGCCAATGGAGAGGTATTTTCGTGGCTTATCATACGGCGTTGTGTAGTTTGATATATATCTGTGCTCAGTTGAAAAGACTGCTTGGTTTTGTGTGTGTGAGTATTTAGATGGGCTTTGAGGGTGGGAGTGTGTTCTTTGTTCACATTATAAAGGTATAATAATAATGTCTGATTATCTGGCAGGGCTGTTTGTAGCTGTACTTTCATCTCAGTGGTCACATTTAGCATGCAACAACACTGACACAAAATGTGTGCCAAATATATATGTGAAATCTGAAAAAGAAGAGTTAAATCTCTTTGGGTTGAAACCTGTATCTTGGCCAGGGGAGGGATAGGGCCTGCCTGTTAGGCACGTAACATTGGTCTAATTAAAGCTGAGTGGACGTGGAACTGTGGTGATGAGGATGATGATGACTGGTTCCTCACAGGCGTACGAAGGTGCATTTTTCAAAGACAGACGTCATGGCAAGGGGACGTACAGGTGGCCTGACCATTCCTCTTTCACCGGCACCTTTTACATGGATAAAAAGGAAGGATATGGCGTTTTCACGCTGGTGAACGGTGATGTTTTTGAGGTGAGTTTTGGTGTCTCTGTGGTATGCGTAAGTATTTTACACAGGTAAACTTTACTTGATGACTGGAAATCCAAAAAAAAAGTTGGCAGGGGTGTTTTGCCAGGAATTAGCCATCTGCATGCCTCATGCTTTTGATTTTTCTTGATGATACTGTTAGGGTGGTTAGGGCATGTCACTTCTTTCCAAATTTACTTTGTTGTTCTTTTGTTCTTATTTTGTGTGTTTAGAGACAGCAGGCTGGGGAAAATTTGTCAGTCATTTGGCAATTTTCAGTCAAATTTGCTATCCTTTCAGCCAAAAAATCCAAGTTTCAGCCGAAAAAAAGGAAGGGTGAAAAGGTTGCACATGTATCGTGATACATGTAATAGTGGGACTTGAGTTTTGTAGGCTGGCATATCAGTACCAAGGCAGTATACATTTAACTTTTGGGTGCTAGTAGAAGCTACTAAATGCCTTTAAAAATGCTAAAATTTGTTTTTCTGAAGTGGGGCGTTGCCCCCGTGGTCCCACAGTAGTATGCTACTGTTGCACCCTGGCTTAGGTTTCAGTCTTTTTTTCCTTCAGCAATTCCCCAGCCTGGACAGTCATAAATGTGGGTGGGTTTTATTTTCTGTCTATAGAGTCGCCTGTTTTAGACGTTTTCATTTTCAACCTGTTGGTCTTGTTGCTTTAAGTGTTTCTGTGTGCAAGTGAGGAAGTCTTTAATTTTCTCATGCATGTCAGATTGTCATTTGTCGATTTGAACTTCATTTCTGCAGCTAGTACATTTAGTAGCAGAATTCTACACCAACAGTGCGAAATGTCTTTTTTCCAAATAGACACTTTGTTTGGCAGGGTCTTTACAAAGATGATGAACGAGAAGGACCCGGGGTGGTCAGCTACACAGACGGGCGTCAGGATGTGGGTATCTGGCGTGGGGAGCAGCTGATAAAACTAGTGACGAGTGTCGAGGGAGGGTTCTCGATGAAGAACCACTCTGAATTCATGTACGAGGAAGAGGACATGATGATGCCTGTCGTCGGCGCTCCAGACCGCACGGAACCTTTGAAGAATATTCTGCATCCACCAGCCCTGTTTAACTATGCTCCTGAGGTATACAATTCTTAATTGCTAAATTAGTCAATTAGTGCCTGTGCAACTGTGGAAGAAGAGTTTAGTGTGGTGCAGGAAACACTGGAATTGTGCGAAAAGCACGTACATGCACATTGCAGAATCTGTAGATATACAGAGCTTTCTTTATATAAAAAAAAAAAATTGTCTAGACTATAAAATAAAGGTTGTGGGATAAAACTGAATGTTTTTATTAATAGTCATTATTTCATTTTATATATTATTTTATTTCAACATTCACTTTCTGCTGCTGGTAGAAACAGTTTTAACCATGTCTTTTGAATACATTTCTGTGTTTCACATCCTCTTTCCATGAAAACTGACTACATTGTTATGGATAGTATGTCTATCAAATGAAAATGTCTGAGTTTGAGTCTAACCCTGCACTTCTCCTTCCAACAGGTGAAGGTATCGGAGCGAATCAGTGAACTGTACAGCGAGGACCTAGACCCCCGCAGTCTGGCCATCAATCGGCAAGCTTTTGACGAGGAGTTCTTCAAGGAGTGGAGCTCCTCTGGGGACAAAGAGCCGAGTGAGATCTTGGTGTGGAACAAGACGCCCACGCTCGTCGATATTCAGATGCACACCCACAAACACCGCAGGGCTGCTGCTGATGCTGGCTTTGATGTGGACAAGGTAATTTGTTAAGGGGGTTGGGGATTAATTGGCGATGACACTACAGGCTACCAGTTTTGCTTTCTTAGTTCTCTGCAGGCTGTTCACTCCGTCATGGATGTAAAAATTAACAGTAAAATACAGTTCTGAATTTTGAAACATGAATAGCTGAGCTGACCCTTCACAGCACATGATCATAATCTGGTGTGTGAGTGAATGTGCATGATTCACGTGAGCATGCGTGTTGGGTTCAGTTCCAGCATATTCTACCCTGGATTTGCTCCTCAGCAGCATATTTTTACCATCATGGCTACTGACACAGTGTTTCATATCCCTGTCAGATAACGGCCATAGACTGAATCAGTTTTGAATCCAATTTCATTCTCATCTTACTATGTCCTATCATTTTGTGTGCCACAATGGACAAACTCAGGACAAAATGCTTTCACAGACGGCCAGGGCATTTGCTAAGATGAGACTTTGTGAATATTTGTGCAGGTGCTGAAGTTTGATCGTACTGGGTTCAAACCCGCCGGTCCCCTGGAGCAGGCCTCGGAGGAATTGCTGAGGATGGCTGCGGCGGGGAACTGTAAGGGCGTGGAGGAGCTGTTGAACACTGGGAAGGTTCACCCTGACGTTGCCGACAAGAACGGACACACGGCCCTTATTGCTGCTACAGTAAGTCTGGCAACCTTCCAAACATTACAGTGCATTGTCTTGAAAGTTATCCTGTTTCGCTTTGCCATTTAAAACACCAAACACCATGAAGTTGTAAATACAGTATATGTGTCCAAACGGATATTTCACTCCATTTGCAAATGCCTCCTGTCCAAACTTCACAGTGTAAAGCGTGTTGCGTGTTATCCTATTTTGCTTTGACATGTAAAACACCACGAAGTTGACTAACACTGGTTCCGTTGAGCAGCTCACTAGGGTTTTATTGCTCATTTCCAGTACAGTTTCAAAAATACGCCAGCACAATCATTGCGCAGGGTTTGTATGGGCATTGAATGTCTTTGAAAGTCTTGGAATTTTGGAGACCCTTTTTCAACTGACCATGTTTCACCAATCTTACACTCCCTCCATTGGCTGCCCATTAGGGATAGAGTGAAGCACAAGCTCTTGTCCATTTGTCATGTATCTCTCTCTGGCACTGGTCCTTCCTACCTTTCTGAACTCCTTCATTGTTACACCCCTTCCAGGCAGTTACGTAGCTCCTCTGACACTAAAGTTCTGAGCACCCCCTCAGTAAGAACTAAAACATATGGTCAGAGATCCTTTTCCTTTCAGGCTCCAGCTCTTTGGAACCAACTTCCTAAACCGCTTAGACACACAGAGTCCAGTGCCAGCTTCAAACGTTGCCTCAAAACCCACTTATTTAAAACTGATTACTGATTTATTCTGCCCTTCCACACCGTGTCAGTGTGCTTGTTGTGAGTTACTGTTTTACTTTGAATGTTCCCTGTGCGTCTGTGTATGAAAGTGGTGTATGTATTTATGATGTACGGCGCTTAGAGCCTGTTTTATTTCATGTATAGGCGCCTTATAAGTCGTCCTTATTATTATTATTATTATTTCAAGTCTTTGAAAGTCTTTAAATTTCGATGTTTTGAAAAAATGTCTTTGAAAGTCTTTGAAAAATCGCAAAATGATTTTTTTCCCCCACGACTGTATTTTCGGGGCCAGCTCACTGTTTGCGCATCTCTAATAATAATAATATACCAGTATTCATTATTAGGATTGCGAGAGCAGGGTCTTTGAATTTTTATGTTTGGTCTTTGAAAAGTTTTTAAAAAGTCTTTGAATTTTGTTCTCAAAATCCTGTATGAACCCTGTTGCGGTAACCGGTCTTTTCGTCTCGTGTTTCAGGTCAACTGGCACCAAGACATCATCAATGTTCTCCTGAACCAAGGAGCGAATGTGAACCAGCTGAGTGACGAAGGGGTGTCCGTGCTGGCTGCCGGCACTGTATTCTACTACCCCTCCGAGCGCTTTGTCCGCAACATTGCAGAGAGGAACATCTTGATTGAGCCCTTAGTTCAGGTAATATATTGATTTTGTTATGGAATTTTGGCATGACTGGAGTTTGAGGATAGAAGTGTACAAAGCATGTCATTCTTCTCAAAAGTACAGTTCTGCAAAATTCCAGACAGCGTGGATGTGGAAGATTGCAACCTATGCATACTGGTTCTTCGAGGGCTCTCTTCCTCCGTATCTGTCTTCTTCCTCCGTATCTGTCTTCTTCCTCCGTATCTGTCTTCTTCCTCCGTATCTGTCTTCTTCCTCCGTATCTGTCTTCTTCCTCCGTATCTGTCTGCCTTGTTGTGCAATCACCACCCGTCTTGCACACTTCGTTCCGCCGATGAAAAGCGCCTTAAAGTCCCCAAGCGCAACGTGAAAACCGCAGGCGAACGCTCCTTCAGTTTCCTTGCCGCAAAAGTTTGGAACTCGCTGCCGGTTGTAATTCGCTATCTTCCCACTCTGTCCGAGTTCAAATCAAACCTGAAAACCCACCTCTTCCATCAAGCTTTTCACACTTAAAGTAGTCTGCCATTGTCTCAGTGCCTCTGTAATTGTATATCTGCATCTGGCCAGGGTGTGCGTGTGTGTGTGTGTGTGTGTGTGTGTGTGTGTGTGTGTGTGTGTGTGTGTGTGTGTGTGTGTGTGTGTTGTGTTTGTGTCAGTGTGTTTCTATGTGTCAGTGCGTGCGTTACTATGAGTCACTTTGCTGCGAGAATAAGCGCTAAATAAGTACTATTTATTATTATCATTAAGATGTTTATGTGTGCAGGCATCCACAGCAACTCTAGGTGGCCAGAACATGCCAGAATCTCCATCAGTTCCACTGAATCCAATCCATGACAGCAGAGCGGGACTGGACCGTCAGCTGAGCCCCGTCCACGACAGCCACACAAGGCTGGACCATCCTGCATCTCGCCGAGGGTCTCAGATAAATCGGCTTAACCGCCAAAAATCCATAGACGCTGCAAACAGAATGAGTGCCAGTGATGCTGAACTTGCAAAAATGGGAATGCGGAAAGAAGGGTCTCAGGTCAGAATCATGCTGTCCCAAGACAGCCGGAATACAGTGTTTGAACATGAACAGACGCAAGGAGACCAGAAGGCCTCTGATGTGAAAGACAGTGAAAAAGATTCCGTTCCGGGCAAGGGTGAGACAGTTGAGGAGGAAAAGGAAGCTGTGGTGGAGCGAGAGGAGTTCGAGAGTAATGTCAGCGTACACAATTATCAGATCGAGGTCACGGACAACCTGGTGGAGCGCTGTGCCACTCAGCTCAGCATGAATGAGAGAGTGGTCAGTCGAGAGGCCGTGAACTTAAACCTCGGCAAAGCGCGCAACTTGGCTGTCCAGATATCACAGTGAGTGCGAAGTTTGTTGCTGAGGTTGAAAGGGCTGAAGGACTGGCATCAGAATTATATAGTGATCTGTAAAATTTCCACATGGGATAATATTGTTTTCCACATGGATGTGTGTGTGTGTGTGTGTGGGGTGGGGGGGGGGTCCCAAATGGTCTGGTTTGTTTACAAATCGCCCAGTATTCTCAAATAGCTTACTTTCTGGCTTATTGTTAGCTTCAGGTGCTCTTCCATTTTGTCTGTTTCAAGTAAGACCTCTGGGCTTTTCTACTTAGCTCTGCGGCACTTAGAGCGTTACAAATGAGATCAGTTTGTGGGCTGTGGAGAAGTCATACCATACTATAACATACCCATAACATACCCATACCATACCATACCATACCATACCATGCCTATAACCCATACCTTATACCGTAACTATTACCATTACTATTACCATTACCCTACCAATATGTCTCCAATTTTTCTCCCCCTCAGACATGAGAGAATGAAGGAGACATTGGAACTTTTGCTGAGAAGAGGGGCTGATCCTAATGCATCCAGGATCCCCATGCCGGTGCTATTCTTTGCGATAAAGGCGGCCGATATAAACATGGTGCGCAAACTACTGCTGAAGGGGGCCTCCACCACCACCGTTCTGGGAAAAGATGTGAGTTGGCAGAGTTAGCTGAAATCCTAGTGAACGGTAGTCAATGGATATACTTCTTAGTATATTGTCTCTGAAACAAATCCCTCTGGGTGTGTGTGTATGTGTAGTGTGTGTGCGTGTGTGTGTGTGTGTGTGTGTGTGTGTGTGTGTGTGTGTGTGTGTGTGTGTGTGTGTGTGTGAAATGTTGAAATCAGAAACAGACAACTATTGTCTTTTTTTCTGTCTGTCTGTCCTTTCGTCTTCTTTCTTTCTCTTTAAATTTCTTTCTTTCTTGTGACTAAGAGGTGCAGCGCTCTGATGTGAAACCAAGTTAAAACCTCAGGAAAAGTGAGAAATTGACAATTAATTTTCCATACTGCTAAATGCAAGCAGGTTGAAGCTTTTCGTTCATTCTTCCTTGTACCTACAATCTGATGCAAAAACAGTTTCCAGGAAAATGGAGGAAGTGCCACTTACTTTCATGAAAACAAATGGAAGCATTCAAAGCTTTTTTTTCTCTTTCCTTTTCTCTTTTTGTTTCCTCATGTCTTTCTTTCCTTCTTCCTTTTCTTCTCTCTTTCTTTTTCTCGTTTATTGTTGTGGCTCCTGTTTTTATTGTTCTTGTTCATCATCCTCTTCATCTGTTGTGTGTGTGTGTGTGCGTGCGTGTGTGTGTGCCTTCTACGGAAGCTGGTTGTACAAATGGTGCATGGTATTTGTTCACAGAAAGGTGGGCTCGCTCCCCTACACATAGCTGCTGCTCTCCCGGTGGAAGAGGGTGTGGAAATAACAGAACTGCTTCTGAACGCGCTGGCAAATCCAGACGTCAGGGCTTTGAAGGATGACTCATTCCTCAATCGCAATCTGGTAAGTTGCAGTTTCTTAGATCACATCATTTTGTCTTTTCAAACCATGGCAGTGTTTTTGCCGTAGAATTTAATATAATACATGCCAATCCCCCCGCCCCCCTTCCCCCCCCCCCCCCCCTTCAAAAAAAAAAAAGTAGAGAAAATTCATACATAAATCAATAATAATAGGTGGACAGGTGGCGAAGCAAGCTGAGTCGCCTGAAAGGGATATTTGTAAAATATTGAATAATGGAGATGAGCAAGAGGAAACAGTTGCCAGCAGCTAGAACAAATTTCATTCCGTATCATTTTTGTTGTTGCAAACACAACACAGATTCCTGAAGAAGTGCGAGCACGCTTGCGTGAGGCCCAGTTTGGCCGTGGTGTCGTAAGTTCAGACAGATGCACTGTTATCATGCTGATAGATGTGACTGTCCTGCTCGATGCGGCTGGTGGTGGGTCGTACGCTTTGGGCAGGTCTTCGCAGAACGTGTGGTTTGTTTCCAGGGCGACTGCAAAATAACACTCCAGCTTCCTGCGACACTCTCTTTCCCTGTCCGCTGTATGGTCACGCTTTGTCTCACAGGTCGAGGGTTCACGCGCAGAGTTGAGGAAATAGTTTTGCTTTGTGTTGCATCTGCCATTGTTACACTGTGCTCTGTGAAAGGTGGTAGAACATCTGAGAAGATGGTAGGACAGCACAGGTATGCATGCACACACACACACACACACACTGCACGCGCGCGCACACACTACACACACACACACACACACACACACACACACACACACACACACACACACACACACACAATTGCCAAAAATACACTTCATCACACAACATGAATGTTTTGAAATACATGTAAATCAAACTTTGAAATTAACATTCCTGCGCACACTTAATCTCATACAATTATTGGAAACTAAGTGAGACAATCATGGTGGCAATCAGACACAACATTGAGATTGATATCCTACCATTTTCTCTTCTCGGTCATTTCGATCATTTTCATTTCTTTTCTTTACTTCCTGGTGGACTTCTCACGTCTGTGCATAATTCACTAAAGTCTATGCTGCCTGTGCAATGTACTTTGTTTTGGAGCTGTAATGTGATGTACATGTGTACATATAGTTGTACAATTTTTTAAAAAAGGGCTTTGAATGTCTGATATTTGGTGGAGGATGAAGACTGGTTTTTGCATGCGTTATACAGGAAATAATCAAGACGTTCTTTTTTTTTCAGGTATGTTTGGTTATGTATTGCTGTACACGATCACCTCACTTATTTTTTTTGTTTTTTTGTTAATGATATACACAGACTGTTCAAATATTACTTTCTCTCTCACTGCGAGTCGCTTGTGCACGTTGAGCTATACAGAAACCAGCTGTCGAATGTAAATTATTGAAATCTGATGCTATTAGCAGTTACTCACTGGAAGTCATTGCGATGTGTTTAGTCAAGCGAAAGAATGTTTGTTTCACTTTCAGTTATTTGACAAAATTCAGTTGGAAGGGATATTTGTGTGTGTGTGTGTGTGTGTGTGTGTGTGGTTAGACGCGTCAGTTGCAATATTCACCATGACAAACATCATGCAGAACATAGACGTAATTGTGACATACCATCAGCCAAGAGGAACATTCATCTGTGACTTTGTGATCAGTGGGGCGTGGAGGGAAAACTGAAATGTTTTCTGTATTTTCAGGTTGATGAGTGGAGTAAAGATCCCATCAGCGACGAGTCCGCTGCTCTGCTGGGTGGACGCACTCCCCTGCAGCTCGCCTGTGCTCGTGATGACAATTATAAGGTTTGTTGCTGGTGCTTGTCATGCAGGTTTCAGTTACAAGCGGTAGTGGCTGCAGTGGTGTGTCAGTCACATCGAGTGTAAGTGGACGCTGCAAGGGAGAGAACTGTGCTTGTATGAGAAGAGCGATCACTAGATCTAGCAGGTCCCAGCACAGAAAAAAAAATGATAGGACACACACACACACACACACACACACACACACACACACACACACAGTCGCACACAATCCTTTTCCGCATTACAATTGCCATGATCAATTTGTGTGGTTGGTTGTTGTAACATGAGGGAGAATGGGTGGGTGTTTGGGAGTTTGACGTCCTTTTCCACCACATACGGGTGATATCAAAGACGGGGCAACGATGTAAAAGCCAGCACAAATATTTGGCCCCAGCCAGGATACAAACTCACGACCTGAGCATTAGAAGTGCAACGCTCTACCATTCGGCCACCCCGGCTCCCCTGTTGCAACATGAAAAGAAGGTGGTCGTGAATGGACTGTCTGCATAGCAATGCTTTAGAAGCATCTGGTGACAATGCTAACTTTGATATCTGTACACATGAGGTTTTGTTTTTGTGTGTGTGCCTTTTCAGAATGCCACCAAGGTTGTGACGCTGCTGCTTCGACACAAGGCTAACCCAAACCTGCTGTGTAATGGGTTCTCTCCCCTTGCTCTAGCCATTGCTAGTGGAAACGACTCGGTAACTACAGCTCTTTTGTTCCTCACCTTCCATAAAAACCAGGAGTTTTTGCACCCAGGCTTCTGTGTATTTTGACTCCACTTTTACAGCCATGCTGGGCAGGATAGTTTGACGATTATTATTTCCAAGTCGTTAGCCCAGTTCTTTATGTACAATGTAAAATGGAAAAAAGACAACCTGACTTTTCCACTTTTTAAGAAAATGTTGAGGGGAAATATATGAATTAGAAAAGTATATTTGACAGCATAAAAATGGATTATATGCACTTTATGGAAAAATGGATTAACTTTGTTAATATGTTCGAGTAGATATAACATGATAGAACACATGGGTGCATGGTTTCTCTCTCTCTCTCTCTCTCTCTCTCTCTCTTTTAGCAAACGCATGTAAGCAAGTTGGCATGTGTGTATGTTTGTATGTTTATATGCATGTATATATGTATGTATGTGAGTATGTTTGTAAAAACTGTTACAAAAACAAGAATAACATTTTTTTTTTAATTATTTGGGGCGGTTGGTGGTCTAGTGGTGAAGAGACTTGTCACCAGTGCGAGAGGTCAGTGGTTCGAGCCCCACTCGGGGCAAAGAATGTATTCCTTCTTGTATATGGCACCGTTCATTCGGCTCGATCGTCGGGGGTTCTCTTCGGGTACTCCAGCTTCCTCCCCCTCTGCTTTGGAAATGTTCAGCCTGCCAAATTTGAAATATAAATGCAATTCTAAATTCCGAAATTTAAACAGCTGAGCTGACCCTTCGCACCACTTGATTGTAATGTGTTTATGTCCAGTGTGTGAGAGGATGCGTGTGGTTCATGTGAGTGTGCATGTTGGGTTAAGTGCGCAGTGCTTTGAGCCCATTCGTGAAATTGGGTAAAACGCCTATACAATACTCATTATTATTATTATTATTATTATTATTCCATGGGCAGGCCGTTGATGAACTGCTGCTGAACGGCGCTAACCCAAGTCTTCCGCTGACTCACGGAGTGGGAAGCTCCCTCTGTGCTGCCTCGTCCACAGAATACGAACATCGCCGACCCATCCAGCATCGGATAAATCTTGTGAGAAAAACATTTTCTACGAAAGAGATTTTTCAAAAGAAAAGTTAATTGTTTTTGGGGTTTTTTTTTTTTTTTTGCTCTGTAAAGATTTGTTTGCAAAATTGACTTGTCTAAGTTTTAATTCCCTTGACACATTTTTATGCTTAGTGTGTAAGAGTGTTCACACATTGACGACCACACAAATGTGTGAGTCATTGTCTGGCCAAAATTGTGACTTTCCATGAGAAAACCCGGCTTAAGTGCAAAATTTTCAAATTTTTGTTTTTTTGAGCCATCTTAAAGAAACAGCCTTGCTCTTTACAGTGCAAAAAACTCCTTTTAACACATCATAATTTGAGGGCAGAACTACCTGATTTGGGCAAAGTCTCAATATCAACCAGACAGCACCCGCTGACCTTTCTTAGCCTCTAGCTCGGAACAGCGGCGTGCGTCTTACGCCGGGTTTTTCTCATGGACGGTCACAATTGCTGATCATATGATGCTAACGTGAAACAAAACAAAAGAAAGCTTGGTGTCTCAAATCAGGAAAGGTTATGAAGGGGTTAGTGTGGTGAGTACCGTGTAAGATTTCTGAAGGGTGACAATGCTGTGTCCTCGTTGGCATAATATTTTGACAAAAGCATTGAAAGTGTTACAGTTTGACAATGACAATGACAATCCTTTATTTTCCAACGGTAGAAGATTTTGGCCAAAAGGCCAGTTTGCAACCTTGCCGTTGCTAGACAGTTTGGGAAAAGGAGCCTAATGTGTTCATACTCTCTTACGTTTTTAAACCACATGCAACAAGAGGAAAAAGTGGCCTTTACAGACAGACACCCACTTTATACAGGGACTTTGGGAATGTGCTGTGACCTGACTGATGGCACGTGGGCACTCTATGGAGATGTTCACTAAAGCAAAGTTGACTGATCTCGTAAAAATCTTGTGTTTGGCATTTTCCACAGATTGACAAGCTCGTTGGGTCTGGCGCAGACATTTTAGCTCCAATTCCGATCGGTCCAAAACGACAGATTGGAACGTCTGTTGACTACGCGTACTACATGTTCAACCAGGTGAACTGTTCTTTCCCTGTCACAGTCCCACATCTCTTTTCTTTTTTGTCGTTTTTGTTGTTTTTTTGTGGGTTTTTTTTCCTGCTTTTTTGCCTTTTTTGTGACAATTGCATGTGGTTGTGTGGTTGTGGCATTGGTGACCAGTGTAGTGGTCATTATGACAGTTGGGGGTGTAAGTCCGACTAATATTGTCAGATTTTTCATATATAACACCATTCATTTGACCCAGTTGTTGGAGGGGTTTTTTGGATACGTCAGCTTCCTCTCCCTTGGTCGCTCAACAACATTTTGAAATAAGATACAGTCTATGTAAATGTCTTCTGTGATGCCATGAGCTGAGCTTTCCCAGTGTGTTGATGTCTTTTGTATTTGGGTGAATGCACGTGATTCACGTGGGTGTGCGTATTGGGTTCATCTCACAAGCACTTCCATAGCCAAACAGTCTGGTAGAGCATCTGTTCAGATACTTGTGATGAGTACTATTAGTAGCAAAGTCAAGCCTGAAGGAGGACCTTATACCTGATCTTTATCCTTACCTGCCCCCGTAGTGTAATGGTTAGCACTTCAGACCGTGGACCAGGAGACCCGGGTTCAAATCCCAGCCGAGGCAAGCAGGATCATTGCTAGCTAGGTCGGCACCTGGCCCACACGGGCATGCTGTTGGCCCAATGGGGAAGCTGTTGCCATGCAGCCGAGACTCGCCCACTTCACGGGTGCTTCCCCTGTTATGACAATCACTTGATGTGGATGATTACAAGGCCAGCATCACAGGCACCATAGTTCCCAGGTCCAGTTAATGTGGGACATTTATGACAGGAAGTGTGGAATGGGGCCCTGTCAGGCAGTCTTACCACATGGACCTCCATAGCATCATCATACCATCATCATCATTATCATCATCATGCATAATGAAAATTGCCCCAGCTCCCCAGCCCTCCATGGATTCCACCCTGGGAGGAAGACCACTGTAGCTGGCGAAGAGTTGGAGCAGCAAAAACAAAGGATCCTTGGAAAATACCTTATATATATAATTTACTCTCTCTCCCCCTTCACTCCTCTCCCCCCACTCACAGACATCTGCACACAGAAGACTGTTAAGTTTTGTATGTTTTTTCAGGCATCTGGACGAGACCAAGAACAACAAGGGTTTCAGTATATTATGAAGGATTACAATTCTCGATCAGTGTCACTTGTTCTCTTTTTGTGTTTGACATATTCGATTGTCTTGTTTTATGTTTTGGTCAAGTTGTTTGTTTGGGGTTTTGTTGTTTGTTTGTTTGTTAGTTTTGTTGTTTGGTGTTTTTGTTTTAGTGAATTTTGTTTTTGTTCGTTTTTGGGGTTTTGTTTTGTTTTTGTTGTTGTTGTTGTTATTCATTTGTTTGTTTGTTTGTTTTTTGGAGGGGGGTTCTTGAAGTAGCCAAGAACTTGTTGAATTTTTTTTTTCCTTTTACTTTTCCTTTTTTTTTTGGGGGGGGGGGGATGGGGGGGGGGGGACGGTGTCTGGGATAGTTTTATTTCTAATTCTGCTGGTTTGTTACGTGTGAATGTATGTGGAGGAGAATGGGGTATTTGGTAGTAGTAGTTTTTTTCTGATTTAAATTTCCAGCCAATACATAACTTATCCTACCCTCCTTTGCTTTCACATGGTTACACTTATGCATTCTCTGCAAGTCTCCCATTCGAACCCAGGATACAGAAACCATGGTCTATGGCTTGGAGGGTGGGTGGGTGTTTGAGGGTTTAACATCCTTTTCCACCATATATGGGTGATATACGATGGGGCAGCGAGGAAAAGACCCCCGAGGCAATGAAACTTGTGACTAGAGCATTGGAGGTCCCACACTCTATCGCTCGCCTGCCCCAGGTCCCCCTGTCTACGGCTGACACAGGATGCAGTATAGCAGCTACCACTTGTAAAAGTAGTGTGCACATGTCGCATACAACAACGTTGAAGAAACCGTTTTGCCGAATGTTTGAAATCTGTGTCTTCGTACGCGTTTATGCCATATGCTGTTTGTCTGAACAGTTCAAGAAGATTCTGTGGTCTGTCCTGGTAGGGATGAGGGGGTAAATGGTTTTCTTCGTTTGTTGTGTTGAAAACCCTTCCCTGTGCTTCTCGGTCAAAATGTCCATAGCTGACTTCGACTCTTCTGTTACCAGCGGTGATAATTTTGCATGCAACCCCCGTATTCTGCTAAACGTAAAATTGATATGGGTGGGTGTTTAGGGGTTTAACGTCCTTTTCCACCACATACGGGTGATAATGATCAAAGACGGGGCAACGATGAAAAAGCCAGCACAAATATTTGGCCCCAGCCGGGATACAAACTCACGACCCGAGCATTAGAAGTCCAACGCTCTACCATTCGGCCACCCCGGCTCCCCAAACGTAGATGCAGAAATGGTAATGGAAGAGTTAAACTCATAACTGACTTGGTTGATTGGTTGGTTTGTTTTGCTGGGGTTCTGCATTCATTTCGTTTAGATGTTTTGCGTTTCACTGGTTGGTTTCTTCCATACATCATAATGTGTATCAGCTAGGTACTTTATCCCTAGCAGTCACTATGGCTTAAAACGGCGCGAACTGAACCCAGTGTGCATTTTCCCTTACCCACGAACACATTTACAATCGCATGGTGTGAAGGATCAGCTCGTGTAATTTAGTTTCGGAAGTTTGAATTGCAATTTTTTTTGGAAGTTTTGAGGGCTGAATGTTTCCAAGGCAAAGAGTGGGAGTGGGGCGGGGGGAAGGAAGCTGGAGTACTCCGAGAGAAGCCCTACAAATCGCCCCGCAGTTCCACATACTTAAACTGGAAAAGCCAATGCCTCATGCGGGACTCAAACCCCAACCTCTCCCATTAGTGGTAGGAGACATTACTGCTACACCACCAACTGCCCCCTATAGAGTTTGTTTGTTTGTCTGTTTGTTTGTTTGTTTGTTTTGCTACTGTACCACAGATGTTTTTCGCATCACGGTTGTTTGGTTTCCTATGGTTTGTTTATTTGTTTATTGTTGTTTTTGCAAGCGTTAATTTGGTTTATTTTCACCGTCACTATTATCACTGCATGGCATGTTTCACTTTCACCTCACCAGGATCGGCGTATCGCGCACATGCCCTATCACGCTTTGACACCGCAAGAGCGCGAAACATACAACGCGCGCAAGAAGCTTTTGGCACACCTGGGTGATATTCTGCGTGGGAAAGCCGTCGAGAGAGAGAAGAAGCGGCGAGAGGAGGAGGAGAGAATAGGCCGAAGAAGTAAGTTCATGTCCTGTTTTGTTGACTGGCAAAAAAAAGAAAGAAAAAAAAAAGGCATGTTTTGAGTATCCCAATCAACCATAAAAATTGTAAGGCATCCCAAAATATTACGCCTCCAACTCTAAACCTGTTTTTTTCACAAACTGGGAAAAAAAATGAATAAAATAAATGAAAACAAAATCTGTCATTATCAGTGACAGAATGGGAATATGGTCTTGCCTTTACTTGGTATTTCAACTTGAAGCAGTGCTAATGAAACATTTGTGAGCATTGAGACATCATAGATAATATAAGTAGTGATAGTATGCAAGATAATAGTAGTACCAAAACAAATGCAATTCATCTGTTTTACCTCATCCCTTGTTGTATTATTCACTCTTTTTTCTTCTTCTTCTTTTTTTTTTTTTTTTTTTTTTTTGGGGGGGGGGGGGGGGTCTGTATGCACTTTTCATTCCCATTGATTATATTTCCATATCTAACTTGTTGGAGTTGTTCAGATTTCCATGTCACAATAACATGTCATGGGAAAGAATGTGCTACCACTGTTTGCAGGTATTACAGAAGACTTGCTTAAATGGGGTATGAAGCAGTAAACACACTGTTAATACAGTTATTTTCTCAGGTTACCTTCAGTACGTTCTAGATGTTAGTACACATACTAGTGGTTACTGGAAATGCAGAATCTCAGAGACTGACATAGATGAAGCTTTGGTAAAAAAAAAAAAAAAATGGTATGCACTGTACATCACTAATTGTAGCAGTAGGGGAGATTACACTGAGTCTGCCAAGTATTGCCCCGCTGCCGTGAGGGGGGGGGGGGAGGGTATTTAAAAGTCAAGTCTAATACATGTACCCAAAATTGGGGGAATTCGTGAATTCATGTTGATGTCGTTTTGGAACCTGAAAGTGAAACAGTGCTGTTTTTGAAAAATTGCTGGGGAAAGCAATGTTGTTCGGAAAGAAAAAAAATTCATTATATTTATAACTATTACACTGATGGTGATCTGTTGTGGTTTGTTCATTTGCTTGTTTAAGATTTTTTACAAGGTTTCTGAGGGTTTTGTTGATGTTGCTTTTGCAGTTTATTAATTTTGTGTTTTATTTTCTTGATTTCCCACAGAATTGTTTTGATGCCTCTGTATTATTTTTGCTCAAACATTTTCATACTTGTGTAAAACACAAGTACAGACATTCACCGTTACACAGTGGCTAGACAGTAGACCACAAAATGTTTTTAATTTCCCCTCTTGAAGTTCTTCATTTTCCCCCTTACTGTTACATTCATTGATTGCTGTTTCTTGGTTCGTTGTGCATGTGGTTTGTTAATGTTTTTGTTGATTGTTTCAAGCATGCGTTCGTTGTTCTTCCAAATATTCAGGCGCCAGTCCCAGTGCAGCTTTTGTCTACACAGGAGCCGGAGACCTTCCGCCCCTGAAGAAAGCCACCGTGAAGTTTGAAGGGGCCAGGGCCGCCGGCAGCAAGGAGACTGTCGTGGAGCCAGCTGCCCAGATTGTGAGGTATGTAGGACTAAAATATATAGATCTCTCTTGGTTTGGCTCTGTCAGTGTTGGTGTGCAGTGAGTGTGGGGTGTGAGTGCATGTGGGTTGCTTGTTTGTTTCGTTTTATTTTGTTTTTCTTTGTTTTTGTTTGTTTGATTTGGGTTGGTTTTTCTTTGAATAATTTTTTCTTCAGTTTTGTGTTATTGTTGTTTTTGTTTTTTGTTGTTGTTTTTTTGTTTGTTGTTTTTTGTGTGTTTGTTTGTTTTGTTTGTTGTTGTTTTGTTGTTGTTGTTGTCGGGTTTTTTGTTGTTGTTTTTTTTGTTTTTTGTTTGTTGTTTTGTTTTGTTTTTGTTTTTTTTTGGGGGGGGGGGTGTTTGTTTGTTTGTTTGTTAGCAGGGTTGTTTCTTTGTTTTGGTTTGGTTGTTTTGTGTTCACTTGGGTTTTCTAAAAATTTGTTTTCATGTGTTTTTTTCTTTTGTTCAGTTTGCGTTTTGACGCTTGTTTATTTTGGTTTTATATTGTTGTTGTTTTTTTCCCCTGTTTTAATGGTTTTTTGTGTGTGTTTGTTTGGGTTGTTTTGGTTTTTTTTTCCTTTGGGGTGTGTGGTTGGGTGGGAGGGGGTCCCCGTTCTGCAGATTTTCTCGTTCTTCCTGAGTCATGTTATTGCTTTTCCATGGAGCACAAGGTTGTTTCTGTATTAAAAAAATCTTGCACAAGAAAATATTTTTAAAATATCATGCAGTTCTTTAAACCTGAACACTTGAATGCACCAGCTAGAGTGTACAATTTGTTACCTTCATTTAACCAAAAAAAAAAAAGAAAAAGAAATCAGGGGATTGAGGAAGTCCACATGAAATTTTCCTTTTGTGCTTGTTTGTGTCTTGGTCAGTTCTGACTGTGGCTTGTTTGTTTTTGAGGTGCTATAACATCTGTGACTGCATATACAAGTTTGTTCAGTTTTGTTTTGTTTTGTTGTTTGTTTGTTTTTTTGGCACAAGGCTTGCTTGTCGCTCATATGGTTTGCAGTGCACGCTAATTTTTTTACAGGAACTCAATTTGATTATCGATCCTACACTATGTGCAATACTGTATTTGTCATTCTGCCTTGGCTAGTCCAGTGGTGGTTTGCTTTGGATTGGCTGAAATGTGTTGTTTTGCATACATAATTATTTGTATAATTCTTCTGTCCCATTGTGCGTACATACCAGCAGGGCAGGTATAGTGACGATCGTTGCAAGGGATTCTAGTGAGGTCAAACGCCTTGCAGGACAAATTAGGCCACCTCTGAGGTTTGGAGTATTTTGACAGAACGCATACCTTTTCAGCGCTTTCGTTTTTAACCTTTCTTTTCAGTTTCCCAACCCAACATTTTATTCAGAAATCATTAGTCTTTAGTAAACACCTTAGATAATTATCTAAGGTTTTTGTTTGTAGTTAGTTTATACATGTGCTTCCCTAACCTTTAGCTTTCAGAGCCGGTTTTCATGTACTGGCTTTTGGGTGGGGTTTGTTTGAATGTGCTTGAAAGTGAAGAACATATTAACAGTTTAACTTTTTGTTCGGTTTTAATCTTCTACAAGAAATGTCAGAGATAGATATCAGTTCTAATACTGTTATATTAAAACAGAACTTGCTAATTGTTTCATTGGTTAATTAAAACAGAAATAACATAGCATAATATAGATTATATTGATGTAACCCCTATTAGACTGTTTTAATGTCTGACAATCAGTATTGATTGTAGTAAAACTTTTTATTTTCCCAGAATTATCACCAAGAAAATATCCCCTCATTTTCACAGCATCGCTCACAATCAGTAAATAATTGTTCTTTTTTAAATAACCTCTTTTCTCTTTTTCTTAACATTTTAATGTTAGATTTTTTTTTTAATATTTTGTTGATTTAGTAGCGTTTAGTGTTTATAATTATTTCATTATCAGTTCAGATGTGTATAAATTATAAATTTGAGATCCCCACCCTACCCCACCCTCTTTGCTAGTAACCCACTGTACCCACACCCACTACAATAATTATACCCACACCCATTAGACAGAGACATCGCTGCATGGACAAACTGATGCTTTCCTTCAAAATTTTCATGCACCCTTTCAAGTTGTTGTGAGAGTCATAACAATGGTGTGCGGGGGACGTGGTAACTGCTCCAAGCTTATACAGATGGGCCTGGGCCACTGGCTATAGCAAAAGCTGAAGATGTGAGCAAACTCGAGCGTAGTTTTTACACATCTTGGTTGCTGAAATATAAGCCAACATGCACAGCCTCCACTGGCTCATGTCTTGCACAAGGGGCGGAGGGTTTTAGTGCTATAGCATTTGCACTGTATTCACATTTCTTGCAGGCACTAGAAGTCACATGGGGTCAGTCGCAACATTACAAGTTTACAGTGCTTTAAAACAGACTTTGAGAACACCATTGACTTAATAACTGGAGTGTCTGTATGAAACACTTTCTTTAACACAGTGGGAGTTGCTGATCAAGAAGTGGGCTTCTTTAATGATAATGTCAGGAAGGTTTTTTTCCCCTTTGCCATTTTTACCCTTGATCATGTGTTAGAGGTGTTTTAGTCCAAGCGTTTCACACAGTGGTTATCCAGGTCTTGCACCAGGAGCTGTTGTGTTGTGTGTAGAGATGTATGTAAATTTGACATTAACTTTGACATCTTCATTAGCTCATGGCACATGGTCTGTTAAAAAAAAATGAAATAAGAATAAGGAGTCTTTAATATCCCACATAGGGAAACGTGCCTTTAATTGACACTCCCGAAAACAATTATGTAACAGTTATTATTATTATTATCAATGAAGGCTTTGTAAACCCAGCTTAAAACTAACCCAAAACTGCTGAAAGTATAATTATACATGACTAATTAATATGTGAATGTTAATACAAATAGATATAAGGAAATAAAATGAATAAAGAAATAGACTAGAACGCAGTTTGAGATTTATGGAAGGTACAAGCGCAGCCACAAGCACAACTTCTCCTCCAAAGCTGACCTCAGTGAAGTCGAGTAATTTTGTGATACATGTTCTGGCGTTTACACTGATTGCTCGTGTGTGCCATGCAGGAAACCCCTGTTCAAATACTGCTATGAGTGTGGGCGATCAGTGGGAGTGCGACTGTCTGCCTGCACGCGCTGTAAGGAGGTGTACTACTGCAGCAAGGCCTGCAAGCTGAAAGCGTGGAACAGTCGCCACAAGGAGGAATGCCTGCGTGTTCCAGGTACGTGTGAGTAACTGCGCTAGTGCTTACCTGGCACCTGTTTGCGAAAGAGTAAGCGCTTGTTTAGCCTTTGTCTCAGACATGGTCCATGCCCCCACATTGGCCGTTAAAGGGGTTAATTGTTTTTTGTGGCACTTTTGGAAACCTATATTTCACTAATGGGGAAAGGAAAATAAAACATGAAAAGCTCTAAAATGTCTTCTTATTGATCCTTAGTCCTAAATTTGGCAGTGTTGTGATTGAGCCTACCTAGCTACCTTACAACCCACAATGTGGTCATGAAAGACAGCTTTTGTGCTTAAATGGATGACATTTGGTAAAGACTGGGCTAATTTTAGACGGGAGGAGGTGGGGGGGGGGGCTCTCTCTTCTACAGCCTGTACAGAAACGTTGAAGAGAAAGCCCCACCTCCTTCCCAACAGCCTATACAGAAACGCAGCTATGATGTGCATGACTAAATTTGCGGTGCCCTAAATGCAAAACAGAAAGATCCCCCCCCCCCCCAATTTATCGTTACTGCCCATTTGTCTGCAGATCCTCAGGCACTGGGTTCAAATCCCCCAGCGGGCAGGACTTTTTTTTTTTGGGGGGGGGGGGGGGGGGCGCGGATTTTCCCTCAGTAATCTCAGTCAAATTCATCAAATTCATGTCCACCTTCGTGTATCCGTACCTATGAAGCTTGCCTTAAAACTCCCATTCCAGGGGAGCCGGGGTGGCCGAATGGTAGAGCGTTGGACTTCTAATGCTCGGGTCGTGAGTTCCAATCCCGGCTGGGGCCAAATATTTGTGCTGGCTTTTTCATCATTGCCCCGTCGTTGATATCACCCGTATGTGGTGGGAAAGGACGTTAAACTTCCAAACACGTGCCCCACCCTCTCATTCCAGGCGGGAGAAACCGCGGAATCGAAGCAAGTACTCATCGCGTATGCATGAAAAACGAAACAACTGGGTGGCACTGAACTAATGGCGACACGCTCCATTCAGGGGGAGCAGCCAACATTTCTCAGTAATACATATATCCATTGACCATCTCCTTTTTATTCCCAGGGAAAACATCCCCGAAAGGAGGTGCGGACAGCCCTGGCCTAGACGTAGATAGCAAGGGTGCGAAAGACAAAAAGAACTTGAGGATCACGGTAAGCTTCTGATAGGTGTTTGTTTATCATTGCTCGAGCCATTTCACTCGCTCCGCTTTGCCGTCAGCAGAAAGCTGTGTTAGGGTGGGTGGGCAGATTGGGGGAAGTAGACGTGGCCTTTGGCTGTCAAATAAGAAAACCAGCGTATTTCAGAGCACACTTCTATTACAGGATTATTTACTGCAAGGGATTCTAGCAGCTGATGCTAATGATGGCAGCTCTGGTATAGAAAGGGTTAAAATGTCCAGCTTTGTTATTGGTAGTAGTAGTATTGTTAATAAAGACATGTGTTGACAAACATCGTTGCTTGGTCATTGGTCGTAGGAAAAGTACATGTAAATCATGTTTCACTGTCTCTGTATTTTGCATGACTATGTAGATGTGCCTTGCATGAGTGACTTGTCTCTTTATTCCTGGTAGTGTGGTTCAAGTCATACCCATTGTCACAGCACAATACCAGTTTTTGTCAAACCTGACTTGTGTATTTATAAATTAATTTGGTGCATGACTGCATAAGAGGAATATTGTTTTGACCAAGAGATTTAATCTGTAGCGCCCATTCTCCTGATGGACAGACACCTAAACATTCTATTTCACTAGCAAATGCAAGCAGTGGCGTATAAAGCCATCTTCAGATTGATACATTTGCAGTGGTGAAATGGTGTATATTATGCTGTCGATAACATGACAAATACCTTCATTTTATCATTGTTCGTGTATTCTGATTAGACCATATCACAGTTCACACAAGCGTAATCTTGTCTGTAGAAATTACCAATAGTCAGCCTGTTTCATTTTCTTGCTGCTAAACATGTATAGCTTTTCTCCTTTGTTGTATTTCGGTTCTCAATATTTTCTTTTTAATGTGGGTCAGTTTTTATATGTAGTGTTTCAGTACAATGCAGTATACAACTCCTGGCGTCAGATATTTTCACGCTTAAATTGTTCATCCGTTTCTTCATACAGGACCAGTAATTTTTCTCTCAAAACCATTCACGAAGAAAAATAATATTGTGAAATGCCATGGTGGAGCCTATTGTTTTGTTTTGAAGTAGATCTTTGCTCTTTTGAAACCAGACTGTTACATAGAACATGACCTTTGAATTGTATACTGTAAAAGAGGGGGGGGGGGGAAACATACACTTAGTTTACTTAGTTTAAGTTAATACAGTGTAAAATAGCAAAGCAGATTGGTAAAAGAACTCACAGACTGGGTGCACCTTTTTCTTACAGGAGAAGGAAAACTAGACTAGGATTCCACTGACAGTTTTTGGCTGGTGAGGGTGCGACATTGTGCACACGTACTAGTTTCTTCATCCTTCTCTTACTTAGCCCACACTGCTCGTTTGCACTGAGTGTGATCACACCAACAGCTAGGTTCAGTCTCTCGGCTTCAGCTTGTCTCACACACCAGACTGCGCAGAAATAAACAAAAATCTGTCAAGTTTGTGCGCTACTCACGTCACAGTCCTGAGATCGAGTGTTGCTGATTAATTTTAAAATCTGCTCTTGGCTTGTGTACAACTGTCTGTAAGCTTGCACTACTTTGCAGTTCAGTGACAGTGTTGACAAACATGCCAGTCCATATGAGGATGTAGACGTATCATTCTTGACCAGAGCTTTTAGCTGGATCATTGTGTTGTTCCCGTGCACTATAACCTGTTTTCCTAATCAAGTGTCTTTAGTGTTAAGTGTGCAGTGCTTCTGTGTTTTCACTTCTCGTGTGGAATGGTTTCTATTGCACTGTTTGGCATCAGTTCAGTTTCTGACCTCTGACCCTTTGTGGTGATAATTCAAATGTGTCACAGCATCAGAGAGAGACAGACGAGGTGGAAGATGGCTTGCACAGTACAAGCGATAGCACCGTAAAAACATGCACATTATCACCAGATTCAGCTCAGAAGTTGAACCCCCCCCCCCCCCCCCCCCAAAAAAAAAGTGAAGGTGATTCCATTCACGTACCATGTTCAATAACAAGATTTGAGTTGCTCTTGCTTACATATTTGGACAACCTCGGCCAGAAGGCAAGTTCACAAGGATTTAGAAGAAGTTATGGAAACTGTTTTAATTGTACCGTAATCTCTTCTCCTGATCAAGTATCTTCAGTGTGCAGTCCTTCCGTGTTTTCATGTCTGGTATGGAATGGTGTTTATTTGCACTGTTTCGTGCTAGTTGAATTTCTGACCTTTGGCCCTTTGATCTAAAATGTGTCACAGCGTCACAGAAAGACCAAAGAGGCGGAAGATGGCTTGCACAGTACAAGCGGTAGAAGCGTAAAAACGTGTTCGTTATCCCCAGCCTCTGCTCAAAAGTTGAAAATTAAAACTATTGAGGTGATGCCCTTCAAATATATTGTTCTATAACAAGAATTGAGTTAGTCTTGCTAAAACAAATTAATGTTACTTTAAAGAATTTCTAACATGGATTTATCATTATTTTTCCTCCCGTTTTGATTTGAATTAAACTCAAACGTGGAAAAAGAACTTTATTGAGGTATGATTCCTTTGAAACTGATGTTTCAGTAACAAGAATTGTGTTAGTTTTCTTACTAATTCACAGAAAAGTTACTTTCACAAAATGTTTCAAGTACATGTCCATGGATTTAAAAGAAAACAAATCAACAGCGTCCTTCCTGATTTGGTTAAAACTCACTTGCTTGTAACGTGTAAGTTTGTTCTTTTGTTGAAAGGTATTGTACTACTGATACACATATTTACATGTACATGTTTTATAATCTTGTAGAGATTTGTTGTAAGTATAAGTCATACAGGAATAGGATTTTTTTCATGTTTTAAGAAATGGGGTTGGAGCACAACAGGGTTGCCACAGTGGTAGTAGTGACATGGCCTTCCCAACCATAGCATGTTGGATGACCTCTCCTGAGGTCAAGGTTACAGTGTCAACATGAAAAGAACACACACACACACACACACACACACACACACACACACACACACACACACACACACACACACACACACAAATGTTTTATCAATTACTCAGCAACCAAAAACATATCTGACGACCTAAACTTGGCACATTTATCAGTTTATGGATTGGTATGAAGGGCATAATTAGTTATGTGCTTGCATTTTTGGATGACCTTGGCCAGAGGTCAAGTTCGCAGGGACTGGGACTAAGTTTTGGAAATTGTCTGTGTGGTCGGGTGGCAGAACATTCACTGTGATGGTTGGTAGTACATGTAACACCTTTTTGAGTGACGTCACCTACAGGTCAAGGTCACAAGTGAACCATAAAGGCTTCCTCTGTTTTAGACCCCTGGCTCGTACAGCTGTCTTTAGGCGTGTACTTCTTTGCAGTTCTTTGGCAGTGTCTGACAGATGTGGCAGCTGGTACCATGCCTAATCATCCTTGAAGAGTGTTTCTAGTTGGATTGTTGTAATGTTCCCTTGCACTGTGATCTCTTCTCCTAATCAAGTATCTTCAGTGCGTGCAGTACTTCTGTGTTGTCATCTCTGGTGTGGAATGCTGTTTGGCGTTAGTTCCTTGTCTGACCTCTGACCCTTTGTTCTAAAATGTGTCACAGCGTCACGGAAAGACAAAAAAGATGGAAGATGGCTGGAAGAGTACAAGAGTTAGAAACGTAAAAGCATGCGTGTTATCCCCAGGTTCACCTCAAGGGTTGAAACGTAACCATATTGAGGTGATGCCCTTCAATATGTTGTTCAATACACGTGTAACAAGAATTGTGTTGGTGTTCCTGCTAAAGCAACTATTACTGTACAAAATTTCTTAAATGGAATTTTTAGAACGTTTTTGTTTGTTTTGTTGTTGTTGTTTTTTAAATAATTTTTTCCCTCTTGAATCACTCTGAAGTGATGCCCTTCAAACAGGTCACTTAACAAGAAATCGTTATTGGTTTTTTAACTACAAGAAACCTGTGCTATTTTACAAAATATTTTTGCTAATGCATCTTTTTTGTAATTATTATTATCATTGTTATTATTTGACTGGAATAAAAGTCGCCTGCTCATTAACCTGTTCTTTTACCAAAAGGTAATAGTTATACTAACCGTTTTGCATATCGTTAGGGCCTTGTAGAAGATTTTATATCCATAAAACAGTTCGTTCACTAAAAATTCAATAGACAGCCGGTAATGATTGACCACAGGAATGCATTTTTTAAAATAGGATTTTGAGAAACTAGGGTTGGAGTAGTGAATAGCAGGAGAAGTTTAAAATAGGAGTATGTCATAAAAGTGTTTTGAGCAGGCGCTGTAACGAGATCTTAACATAAGATGTATGTCATTGGTGTAGCTATTGCGTCATCAACCTCTCGAAGCACTCTCTGAGAACTCTCTTGCCCTTGTTTTCTTATATATGCAAATGGGGTGTCACCTGATAGGAATACAGTCATGCTGCTTCAGAATGGTCATAACAAGTTAACGTACATTTTGGCGCATATCTTAGCAGCGAATGCCAGTAGAAGACTGTGATTTTATACACATCTGCATGGAATAATGATTTTGTCATCATAAGCAGCCCAAGTCTACCTGTGATCTTGGAAAAGTCAGTTCATACACATGTACTTTCATAAAATGCAAACCAAAAAATTATGATCTTTCTTCTCTGTCTCGTTCACAAAGACCTTTGCGCTGTACCAGTTGTTGCTCATGAGCGGTTTAATTCTTCATTTTTGTGTGTATAGTAGTTTATTAGAGAGCTTGTGGACTTGCAGTGCATTTGCATTCTTTTGTCTTGTATTCTTTCTCCAGGGATCTTTCGAATTTGACATGGAAAGAGGTGGAAGGAAAAATAAGAAAAGGACTCCTTTAACAAAAGCCACTGGCAAAAAGGCAAACAACAAGAAAGATCCATCATTTGATTTCGTTTGCTTTAGTTTGATGACCGCATGATGTTCAGACTTCACAAAAGCTTCTTTCCAGAAGAAAAAAAAAACTTATCAAGTCTCAAATCCCAGACAAACAGACCACTTGTTGGAACATGAGGTTATACACAAGCCCAAAGCAAAATGGCACTTAATATTGTGGAAATTAATCCAGCTGTGTAGCTTGCTAATTTTCAGTATCGTGTTGTTATTTTGTGACCGCCTCTTGCCAACCGTGTGGTCTTTGTTCGTCCAGGGTTTAGGCTGGTCTTCCTGGGTTCTCCTCTCTCTTTTTTAATTTTTTTCTTCTTCTTCTTTTTAAAAAGGATCTTCCATTCCTGCATTTAACGATAGATGTTCCAATGTTCAGTTGTGCATGTGCTGTTCTCGGTTTTTTTCTGTTTGCTTTTTCTCTCTCTCTCTCTCTTTTTTTCCCTTCAACATTGAATTTGTTGTTGTGCTTGTCTGTTTTTCGTTTGCTTCTGGTCTCTACCAGTATTTAGTTTTTTTGTAACATTTAAGGACAGCTAGGTAAATTGTTTTGTTGATTCTAACACTCAGGCTGGTCAATAATAAAAAAAAAAAAGTTCCACAGGAATTTGAATTTATATTTGAGAGAGTTAGTGCTTCACAGTTTCAGTTTCTTGCAA
This sequence comes from Batillaria attramentaria, assembly GCA_018292915.2. Lineage (NCBI taxonomy): Eukaryota > Metazoa > Mollusca > Gastropoda > Batillariidae > Batillaria > Batillaria attramentaria. The sequence goes on along the minus strand of JACVVK020000213.1, from coordinate 887,122 downwards.
ATGGTCAGTGGCCAGCACTGACTGTTCGTTAATCTATCTTCTTTGATCATGTCAGGTCATTGATTGTTTTTCTTTTCTCTGTGGGTTTTTGTTTGTTTATCTTGCCAGGTTGTAAGGAAAAAAATCGCGATTTTTCTTCCAAAATTCTGTTTCCAGTCACTGTTTTGTGGTTTGTTTGTTTTTTAGGTACAGACTTCAGTTTGGTCTAATTCTAAAGCCTATTCATTTGCCCTTCTCTCTGTACGTTTGCAAAAAGTGGAATGAATTACCTGTGTTTATGTTAGTTATCACTTCACTATTTAAGCTCACGATTTTGAACAATTTGAAATCATGGGTTTGGCGTTTCCCTGTTTGGGTGAATACTACTCATGGTTAAGTTTTGCTGCATGCTAAGTTTCACAATTGGTAGGAGAACAGTTTGTACCTTTGTTTTTGCACAAACCTCGGTAGATCAGTTTTTTTGGCATAGTTTTGTAAATGGTAAAAGTACACTATTTACAAACTATGCCCCCAAAATAAAATAAGTTCCGCTGATGTTTGGACAGAACCGAAGGTACAAACTGTTCTTCTACCAGTTGTGAACCTTAGTTTGCAATTTCAGAATGAGACTGACCAAACCGAAGTCTGTAGCGTAAAAACACAATCAGACTGGAAACAGAATTTTGGACAGAAAATAGCGATTTGTTTCTTTAGAACCTGGCCTTAATAGTTCACCAATGTTTTCTGCATGAACTCAGTGCTTGTTTTGTATAGGCCCTCGCTATTTCTGAGAAATACAGTTTCATCACGTACGCAAGCTATCATAAAGAGAGTGGTGCACATTAAATTAACACTCAGTGGCTTACATTTCACCTAAGCCTTAACTTTCCATCTGTGTCCTTGCAAGACCAGGTCTGTGATTTATATCATTGCCCTTACGATATGTGTCAGACCGCGTTTGTGATAATCATACAATGATGAACCTTGCGAAGTTGTGTAAGGACCCCATTTGTTATAAATACCTGAGCATATGACGAGCAGTGAACGCAGTTCGTACCACGTCAAACCAGGATCTATTCCCTTGACCAAGATCGCACAGGTGTAGAAGACAGGAAGATTGTTAAACACGTTGTCTGTATGCATGAGCACTGGGAAATAAGGACAAGCAAGCTAGCTTGAGTTAGGTCAGCAGTGTACACGCTACCAATGAAAAGAAAGATGTGGTGAGAATGAGGAGAACCAGAAGAATGAGAAATTCGCTCAAGTACGCAGTATGTTAGTTGAGTTAATGATACCCATAATGCGTTGCTGTACGCTTACAGAGACTAGACAAGTATGTATGAGGCATATGAATAACCATTACTGTAGTAACAATCATGCTGTGTGCTTTTAAAGGGCCCCAAATCTCGACAAATCTCATCCATGAATATCATTGCTTGCCTTGAAAGTTTGTCGGATACAGATACCCACAATTGCCTATGGCTTAAGGTAGCTAAACAAAACATTTAAAGCACACCAGTAGCAAATACATTGACTGTATAATAACTTTCATCTTGTGGGGTTTATTTTTCAGGGTCTCAGCAAAAGCGCTGGTAGCAGAAGTCGCAGCCGGGGGCGAGGTGACGGCAAGAAAAAGCAGAGAGAACTCTCACCCCACGCTGCCGCCATTGCAGCGCTGCTGGAGCAGCGACGCGCCAAGACTGCTTTCATGACAGAAGATGGACGTTGGGTTTACATAGACAACTACAGCTACAACTGACCACTCTGTGTACTGTGGGCTTCGTTGTGATGCCCGCCACTTAGAACTTTGCATGCTGGGGGTGTTGAAGGGACTTCTGCATGACGTTGTTTTACCTCTTTGCTTTACCATTGGGCAGCGGTTACCTCCCGTCTTCTCACGTTATCAACTTGAAAACCACTACATGTGTCAGACAATCGACTCAGGAAAGGAAACAGTCAACTCATGAGGTGGAGAGTCCTGAAAAGAGACAACCCTTTTCAGCCTGCTCTCTCAGCTTGAAGCTTCAGATTTCTGTAAACATTCCTTGCACAGACAAGGACAAGAGGGACTGGGGGGGGGGGGGGGGGGGGGGGGGGGGGGCGGGATGATGATTACTTGGTGTGAAGAGCCGAGTTGAACATAGCGTTAGAACCTGGGATGGTATTCACATAGAGCGTTGAGCTAGTTTGTCAATGTTTAGAGGTAAACGGGTGTTTAAGACTAGGAGAACTTGTTTTCTGAACGCCCGTTTAAATCTAAACCTGATTAAACTAGCTAAACACTCAGTCTCCCTTAATATCATCCCAGATCAGCTGCTGATAACATAATCCACAGCAAACGTGCCTTCTGGTGATAGTGTAGTGTAGAGTTAAAGCTAACCAGTTTCCTGTATGGCAGAAACCGAAAAGTCGAAAATATAAACTGATAACTTTCAAAACCAAAGTCACACAACTCTGAACTGCTGCAAAACGTGTGCTTTGACTCAGTGCCGCTGCTTTTGCAAACGTTCGTCATAACTTGGTATTTTCTTCTTCTTTTTTTTTCTTCTTTTTTTTTTTTTTTTGGTAGTACAGTATACTTTGAGTTACTGTAGTCACTTCTGCTGTGATACATGACTTTGTGGTCAATCACACAATGGTTTGTGAGGCTGTATGCACTGAAGTTTATTGTAACGTTCATCTTGACTGCCTCACGGACCGAATTCATTATTTACATGCCTTTATTTCTGTGGATGTTCACTATTGCAATGTACAGGGGAGTGCGCTTGTCCACTTTGACAAAGTGATTTTCTAGATATACAAGCTGTCATATCACCATCACATAACATTTGCCAGCCTGTTTCTGCCTTGTGATGTATGGGATGTGCACATCTGATGGACTGCCAGTGGTATTTGTGTTTGTGTCTCAGTGTGTTGAAGTAAAAATGCTGCTGAAAGTCTGGAAGTCATATATGTATACTTGCAGCGGATGTAAAAAGTGCTTCTTTTTCCTTAGAAACCACCAGATTATATATGCTTTGTATTCATTTTCTAGGTTGTGAGCTGTGTAAATACAAACAAAAGCAAATTGAAGCTGTGAAATATTTTTTTTTTGTTAAGGTCTCCTAGCTTGAACTTACGGTGGTAAAAAGCATTTGTTCTGGCTGTGATGTGTTATGAAAGAAGATTTCCTCTTGTTGGTTTTGTTTTTATTTTTATAAGATGTGTGCAATTTGCTTCATTTTTTTCTTCTTTCTTTCTTTCTTTCTCCCCCCCCCCCCCCCCTTTTTTTTTTTTTTTTTTTTTGTCCCTTCCACCCACTCACTCCCTCCTTTCATAGGAGTTATGGAGTGACTTGCGTCAAGTTGTACACAATACTTCACATGTGTACACTGTACCACAAATACGTTCAGAGTGTTTTCTCAGCTGATCTTGAATCCAAACCCGCCCTTGTCCTCCTTCCTTAGCCACCCCTTTGAAAAGCCACCTGACTAATATTGGCTTGCCACATTCTCAATCTGTTTTTACTAGTGAGCTAGTGGGCATATGCTTAGTAGAAATCTTTTGATATGGTATCAGTTATTGTGCTGAGAGCAGTGTTTTCCCCCCATGAGCTTTTTTTGTCAAGGATTTACGAAAAGTGTTTTACAAGGACCACACTTTCATCTTCTTCTTCTCCTTTTTTTTTTTTTTTTTTGCAATTTGCTTCTTTTTTTTTCTTTCTTTCTTTCTCCCCCCCCCCCCTTTTTTTTTTGTCCCCTCCAGCCACCCACTCCCTACAGTGATTGTGTGTTAAGACTCCTTTCATAGAAGTAATGGACTTGCGTCAAGTTGTACACAATACATGTACTTCACATGTATTGTGAGCTTTTTTGTCAAGGATTTACGAAAAACAAGGACCACACTTTTTTCTTCTTCTTCTTCTTTTTTTTTATTGACATGTGTTAAGATGAAAGCCATTTCCTCTTTTTATATTTTGTTTTTATTTTGAAGTGATCTCAGCTCACAGCATTGATATCTGGCTTTACAACTTAACACAACCAGCATTTTGTCATTGTCAGTCTTCCTTGTCCCTCTGTGTCCATGTCTCAGAATGGTTACTTTCACTGGCATTGTTCCTTCAGTCTTCACTATTCCTGCAAATTCCGTCCATGGTTTACCCGCAAGTCAGCATTTTCTTGTGTACGTTTGTTAACTGGTTTACCACACAGCAGTGCATTTGATTTAAACAGATAGGGTGTGAAGTGGATTCAGAAAGAATTTTGAATTTAGAGTATATTCCCTTCGACCACCATCATGCGATCCCAAATGGGCTGAGAAATGGATGATTTTGCATTGCTTCCTTTTTTTTTTTCTTTTAATATTTTTTTTTTTTACATCAGTTTTGATATTGAACGTATGTACGTTCAGATCTACACCAAAAGCTTTGAGTGTTCAAACAGTTTTGAACATTGAATTATCTACAGTTATCATGCGGTAATTATTTTGAAGACATCTCTATCTTATTGCATGCTGTTTTTATTCTGATTTGCACACTCAACGTGGAAGACTGCTGCCAATGTATATTTTTACACATCAAGAAGTTTACAGTAATGATGTTGACAGTTTCTGGATTTTTTTTTTTTTTCAGAGTGTTTTTGTCCCTTGGACTATTAGTTCTGTGATCATTGTTATTTTATAAACGAAATATTTATTTATGTTTTGTGATATTTATTTTTACCTGAAGACATAACACTTTCGCTGAATTACCAGTTGTTAGAAATTTACTGCTGCCAATTTGAATACACTTTCGTGAATATTCAAATCGTTTTGTTCGTGTTGTGTTACACATGGTTCTCTACGCGCTATAGAAAGTCATTTACTGTGATCATTGCAGATATGTGAATTTAAGATACAGCAGTGGAAATTCAGTCATACCATGTGGCAATTTCCAGTGTTGTCCTTGTGTTCCAGAGGGCATGAAGACGAATAAGTCGGTCAATGTGAGTGGATCCTGCATCGAGCAATCGCCATGTCTTGGACTCAAGTTTCACGTTACCTAAATTTCAACCATTTCAGTCACGGAAACTGATGCGTGAAATTTGAGACCAGAACTGAACCGCTAAAAGTTGTGTTGTAGACACATGGTCACCCTTTTCTACACACTACACAAGCTCATAATTATTACAGCGTTCGTACGTTTCAAGGACGGGTGGGTGTTTGGGAGGTTAACGTCCTTTTACACCACGTATGGATGATATCAAACACGGGGCAACAAGACTAGAAAAAGGCCGCACTCACGTTTAACAAATTTCACGGAAATGCATGGAATCACAGTTTGAGACTAGGAGCTGCTGCAATTCGTGCATGGGATTCCACCGCATGCACTTTCGTCCAGATTTTGTAAATATGCTTGGAGGTTTCTGTCCTTCCTGTAAATCTTTGAAATTCCTTTGCACTCCGCCTGCATAGGAATATCTACCGAAAAAAGTGTAGGTGACGTACCAACGACGTACAAATCAGATCCATACATTAAAAAGCGATGTTTGGTACGTAGACCGGGTGCAGTCACAACTTGCTATAGAAACTCTTCAGTAGTGTGTGTGTGTGTGCCGGAGTATGTGTGTGTGTGTGTGTCAGTCGCGTCGTCCCGTGCCACAGCTCCGTGCCATGGAAAGTTCATGTGAGTTGGCAAATCGGCACGTCAGTGTATGTTCTCACCGGTTCAGGGCTAGGTAACTAGGTCAGCATGATACTATTTACAAACATACGGCATGGACTGCAACTCAGCTGCGTATCGAAGTGGGGCATGGTATTACATAATGGTCTGCGTCCACTTTCCAACTTTCAAAGACAGCCTCATAGTGTGATTGCGGCTTTTCGTTGTAAATGTTGCTTGTCAATGTTTGATTTCAAGCTCAAAGGCATACAGTAAACGGTAGCACCGTTCATCCGGGCCGATCGTCGGGGATTCTCTCCGGGTACTCCGGCTTCCTCCGGCTGTGCTTTGGAAATGTTCAGCCCACAGAATGTGAAAATAAATGCAATTCTAAATTCCGAAACTTAAATAGCTGAGCTGACCTTGCGCACCATGTGATTGTAGTGTGTTCATGTCGGGCGTGTGAGAGAATGCGTGTGATTCGTGATTCGCGTGAGCGTGCGTGTTGGGTTCAGCCCATGGAATTTTCAGCCACTGCAGTTCAAGTAACTGGGTAAAAGCGCCCACACAGGGCAGGACCGGACTGATGTGTCTTTAAGATACTACAGCAGTGGAAATTCATCCCGCGTGGCGATCTCAGTCTTGAGGGCACGAAGAGGATTAAATCAGTAAATAAGTGTGAATGAATCTTGCAGCATCGATCGATCCCCCGACACTGATATCTTGCCAATTCACGCCAGTGCACGTGTATCTCGGTCAACTTTCTACTCATACAGCTCGCCACTGATTTCCGCTATCCGGCGGGGCGGCCGGCAGAATGAATGAAAGCTTGAACCAAATATAGAATTCTTTACCTTCAAAACCACTGGCCTGGGGATACTGTGCAAAAGACAACTGACAAAGATCGGCTCTGTTTCTGGCGCAAAATTCCAATAATCGCTAATATCCGTTCATTCGTTTGCCAGCGGTTTGTGTGTGTGTGTGTGTGTGTGTGCGCGACGTACGGTGTCAGTGTCAGCCACGGTGTGTGTGTGTTTTCCGCCAAACTTCGGCACGACAGCTCTTTGAGCTGATCTCTGTTTTCTTTCCCACTTTGTCTCTGCAGGAGCTGCGCCCGCTTCTTTGGATCACGTTGGTTTTAGTGCTGTGTGGCGCTCACTGTGCCGAAAGAGTGTTTGCGGCCGGTCATGTTTCAATTGAATCAATACACACTCCAGTCGCTGTCCCAGTTTCCCCTGACGCTGCCCGGCTGTCTCGTGCCCGGAGGGGCTGAATGTAGTCACTGGCTATTACTGACAAGGCCAAAGATGTTTGAGATGTAACCGAGCTAGTAATACGACTGAAAGGGTCAATGTCATCAGTTTTGACGTTGCGGTGATAGTACCTCAGGTACCATTGAATTATAGTCGCTGGCGACAGGCCGGTACACGACGTAACATATCTTGAGCAAAGTCAGTAAAGGAGAACATACACCCTCGATCGCTGCCCAGGCAAGCATTATGGGTGGCCTGCGCATAGGACGAACC
>JACVVK020000213.1:865000-870000 GCA_018292915.2 Batillaria attramentaria | reverse complement strand
GCGGATTGCTCAACCACAGCGAGGTATGCACATGGCTGGGCGCTATATGTATGTCACTCCAGGTGGCCTAAACTTTCGTTGCAAGCTTGTACATTGACTGACTGAGTTGTGTCAAGGAGGCGAAGAAAAGATTGCGGAGGTAATTATCACGACAACCGTTTGACAGGGTGTGACTGCTAAATTGCTACGGCTCGTTTGGCTAAGGCCACTCCGGCCCCGCGCTGGTTCCACCTGAACGCACCTTACCCTACTGTACTTCCCCAACACACACACACACACACACACACACACACGCGCGCGTCAGTGACACACGCACACACACACACACGTCACTTTCCATGCCACCGACCATAATCAAAGTCAAGTGTTTACACTTGGCTCTCCTGCGAAACTTGACTGGTTTCTTAAAGGTCAGCAATGCCACACAAAAGCCGAGGGTGGGTGGGTGTTTGGGAGCTTAACGTCCTTTTTCACCACGTAAGGGTGATATCAAAGACGGAGCAACGAGAAAAACGCCAGCACAAATATTATTTTTGGCTCCAGACGGGATTCGAACAGAAAAGCAGTGTGTTGAGAAACTGTTCATAATGCATAGTCGACTTGCACTGGTGCAGAGTTCTTAGCGTCTCTCACTTCAGTCCGTGCGTTTCGACACTGACGACAATCTCGCAGTTTCAAATCTTCACGTGTAACTCAAATCAACGACACCCGCTACACGCCGTCACTGGTGACTGATGTGTCTCACGACAAACGACACAAATTCACGATAAACTCAGTCTAAAAAATTTCGTGCGGCTGCGGGTTTCATAGTGCTGAAAATTGGAGCAGTGACAGAGTCAAGTTAAATGTGCAGCCGCAAAGATTATCATTATTATTATTAAACAGGTTTCTGGGGAGCCGGGGTGGCCGAATGGTAGAGCGTTGGATTTCCAATGCTCGGCCCGGGTCGTGAGTTCGAATCCCGAATGAGGCCAAATATTGTGCTGGCTTTTTCATCGTTGCCCCGTCTTTGATATCACCCGTATGTGGTGGAAAAGGACGTTAAACCCCCAAAACACCCACCCACCCATTAAACAGGTTCCTGCTTTTGTTGATATTGCAGACCTTTAACACCTACACCGATCATCGAGGTCGTTCTCTGCCTTTGTCACCGTGTCACTGGTTTCAGTCAAAGATCTGGTGGTATCAGTGTGCTAGTACATTGCACAGGCTGAGACTGAATATACCATAGAATTCCAGCTGAGTCACACCATAAGACGACAGCATAAACATGTTGTGCCAGAGCGACAACGTGAGTCGGCGTGCAGCCTGCTTCGAGTCACCTTTGACTGACTTACCCTCATAGTCCATCCACGCCTTGACTGAATGATGTGGTATTTGTAGAAATTGTGTCAGATTTTGTCATCGGACAATCTTATCGGTTTGTTGAAGTGTGCGGTAAGGGATAGTCATTACGTGTGTGTGTGCCCTCGGAACTGGAGATAGTGCTGAACTTTTATCAAGAGAGTTACAGAACAGGAGATACTGACAGCGTGACTAGCTTCCCGTCAGTACGGCTGTCAACCGTTCAGCGGCTAGCGGCAGTGCAGTCAGTGCCGGCGCCTGTGTAGGTTTCAACGATTAGTTTGTTGCGACACCTGTGACCAGAAATGCACTTTACCTGTACGTGATAAATTTCACTGCTTCAACGTTACCGGAGAAACTTTATATGCTGCTAAGTTCGAAAGCGTTGAAGAACGCTTTGAATGTGGTTTTGCTGGCAATGCAGTACAACTATATCAATACATACGCCCAGTTTTATGCACAGCTGAAGTGTCGGCGTGTTTCAAGTAGGCCTACTCTTCAACGTGGAGAGTATTTTGTGGCTCGTTGAGGTTTCCCCCCGATCCATGGACAGGCAAATAAGGAAGTGAGGTTTGTAGACAACGCTGGGTCACGTATGAAATTTACTTTCTAGGCAACAGTGTATGTGTGTGTGCCAGTGTCAACGCAACGTGCCTTTGAAAACTGGAGGACAGTCACTGAGTGACATGAAAACTGGAGGACAGTCACTGAGTGACATGAAAACTGGAGGACAGTCACTGAGTGACATGGATTTGCCTTTTTGCTCAGGTAAGCATTTTACTCATGTGCGCTCAGTTGTAACAAAAGATGACTCATAGTCGATAGGACACTATCAAGGCACATGCCGTGGTCACTCTGTCCAACACATGGTACACATCGAGCCATTTGGTCGTTCAATCAATGACTGACTTACTGAGGCTGCGATGGTGTAGTTCGCCCTCTTGCATCCCTGTACCAGGGGCCATAACGCTACCTAGTGTAGCGTTATGCCCCTGGTACAGGGATGGCCCTCTTGTGTCATTTGCGGGGAGCCGGCCGGGTGGCCGAATGGTACAGCGTTGAACTTTTAATGCGTAGCCGGTCGTGAGTTTGTATCCCGGCTGAAGGCGAATATTTGTGCTGGCTTTTTCAAAGTTGCCCCGTCTTTGATATCACCTGCCGGTATGTGGTGGAAAAGGACGTTAAACCCCCAAACACCCACCGCATCGTCTTCTGTCATTTACACCTCGTCTGAACAACACAGCGATTTCACCAGATACACAAGGTAACCTAAACCCTAACCCTAAACCCTAACCCTAAACCCTAACCCTAAACCCTAACCTAAACCCTAACCCTAAACCCTAAACCTAACCCTAAACCTAAGCAGGCGAACTCTGCTAAATGAGCGTGGCTGCGTAATTGGTACAGTTCGCCCGATACGACCCAAAGGTGCGAACTAAACTTACTGAGCGTTACTGAGGGCGTAGCGTGGTTCTTGAGAACGCACTAAGAGTATATTGTAGCCTTCGTGAATCTATCACAGCCGATTTTGTTTCCCCTTATGCTTTCCAGGCTGTACAGTGTATATACATATAAAAATTCTCAAATGATTATGTATAAAAGCATAATTAAGGATGTATCGATTTTGTTTAACAGCTGTAAAGCCCCGGTTACACCGGACCCGAATCAGCTGCGAATCCACCCGAATGCACCTATTCGGGTGCATTCTGGAGTATTCTGTTCTCCCTCCCCGAATGAGCAAAAATTCGGGAGGGATTCTGGAACATTCGTGGAGGGATTCGGCTCGTTTTGAAATGTTCAAAACCAGCCGAATACCCTCCTGAATACTCCCGAATGTGGCCCCGACAAATTTCATTCGGGCCACATTCGGGAGGTAATCGGCTGGAAATCGGATGCATTCGGGGAGGCATTCGGGACATTCTTGGCAGATTCGGGCGTATTCATATCATTCGGGCATATTCGGGTGATCCGGCGCATTCGACCATATTCGTGCCGATACGGGTCGACATTCGGGTCGCCATTCGGCCGTAATCGGGGCATTCGGGTCACATTCGGCGCTATTCTGGTCGAATGTGGCTCGATTCTGGTCACTATTCGGGTTGGCATTCGGCTGTATTCGGGATTCCAAAAATTAAGTCACGTCGATTCTTGGCGATTCTGCTTTGATTCGGGACCTGTTCGGCTCGATTCGGGGAGCTCCCCGAATCAGAGAAGTATAGGTCCCGAATCCACCGAATCCATCCGATTCAACCCATAATCGGACAGAATCGGCCCGAATTTATTCGGGAGTATTCGGTTCCGGTGTAACCGGGGCTTAAGGGGGTAGTTCAGTTTACGCGATAGAGTTTCTTTATGACATGACATCATTACTCCCGTCTACTCAGATGCAGCAAACCAAATGAATGCCAATACAGTCCGCCGCGCAGGCGGCCGGCAACGAAAACTCCAGGGCCCGTATGTAAAAGTCAAGAATAATTTAACCCACGGATACGCCGGAGCCTAACCCAGACTAGGACAAAAGAAACCCGAAAGCAAAATTAAACTGATTTTTAAAAAAAGGAAGCGATGAAAGGAAGAAAAAAAATCCTCCTATAACGGCTTAGGCACCTTGCTGGAATGGGCCCGCTTCTTGATTTAAAACCCCAAACAACAGAAAATTTAACACTAGAGCTAGTTTAGCTTAGTTCGAGGTTCGACTCTAGCCCGGGGCCAAATATCCCTAACCTCGACTTTTACATACGGGCCCTGGGGGTGTACGGAACTGGTTTGGGTAGGTACAGCTCAGAACTGAGTATATCATGGTCGTACTAGCTAGATATATATGTTTGGGGCTGAAAAGCCTTCAGCAAGTATTCACAATATATCGGTGTAGAAGCGAAAAGAGGGTTTACTGAACTGGTTTGGGTGATAACTATAGAGATAAGCAGCCGTATGACGCTTTTTCTGCGGACTCGAGAATGAGTGATTTGTGAGTTCCCCTTAGCACGACAATACGAACATATTCTTCCACCTCTCAATCCTAAGACCCCCCCCCCCCCCCACTACCCCTTACTGCCCCCCCCCCCCAAAACACACACACACACACACACACACACACACACACACACACACACACACACACACACACACACATACACAAAAACACAAAAACAACAACAACCGACAACAAACAAAAAAAAACCAACCCCCCCCCCAAAAAAAAAAACCCAACCAACCAAACAAACAAACAATCAAACAAAAACACAAAAACAACAACAAACAAACAAACAAAAACAAACAAAAACACTAACACACACAACAAACAAACCGTGCAAACAAACAACAACAACAACAAAAGCACTCAAAAAGCAAACAAAACAAAACACAAGAAAACAAGAATCAACCAACCAAACAAAAAGAACAACCCCAACCAGCAGCCCCAAAAACTGAAACATATTTGCCAATAGACGTAGATGTACAGTAATGATGACACGGTGACAAATTACCCAGCATCCTTCTGCCTAATTCTGCTTTCTCGTTAGACAGTGAGCATCCAACCAGACAGGATAGCGTAGGCGAGGGAGAGGTAATTTGAGAAGGAAGAAGGACAGGCTGCCAATAATCAATAGAAACAAGACAATTTGTCAGATACCAGCTGCTGATGCTGATTAGGTTTG